>PVHY01003099.1:0-75847 GCA_004024945.1 Uropsilus gracilis | reverse complement strand
TTTTACAACTTCAGGTAGTCCCATTATTTTATTTTTGTTTTTCTTTCCCTTGCCATTAGAGATGACTCTTCAATTACAGCTCTGAGAAAGGGCTATATCACTTTTGTTTTCCTCTATGTGTTTTAATTTCTCACATTCAAGAATTTACTAGTACATTCAAGCCTGTACTATGAAATGAAACTAAACAAAACAGTATTTCTTTGGAATAAAAATGAAAAAAAAACAACAACAATGGAGTGGAACTGAGAGGCCCAAAATAAACCTACACAAATGTGGATAATCTATGACAAACTTTCTCCAGGCAGGGCCATAAAATGGAGAAAGGAAAGTCCCCTTAACAAATGGTTTTGAGAAATTTGAATAGCCACAAGTGAAAAATGAAACTGGATCATTATTTAGCTCCACATCCAAAAATTAATCCTAAATTGGTGTTCTTACAAATGAGGATTATTAGAAAATTATGCTCACAATGGGCCACCAGCAGAGCCTTAGGCACTGTTCTCTGTCAGATTAATTTATAACCTCCGACAAATGAGTTAATTTCTCATTTAAAAAAATATTTAAATAGGCAAAAATGACAAATACAAAATTAAGAATGGCATTATTTTACCTCCACACCCCACTCATTATGTTTATTAAGGTAAAGTCAGTTTGCATCTTGTATTTGCTCCAGAGGCTATAGGTTCACACCTCTATCCTTTCACACCCCACCCAGCATCTGTGCCCCCAACAATCCTCCACCAAGTTCCTTTGGGTATCCTCCCTCCTCTGCCTCACATCCCACCAACCTCACCTTCTGGTTGCTTCTGTTCTGCAGTCAGATGATCAGAGTTTATAATTGGTTTGGTTTTGACAGACCCTTGCTCTGTTTCCCTATAATCTACATACAACTGTGATCATCTAGTATCTGTCTTTCTCCTTACTATTTCATTTAAAGTTATCCTTTCCATTTCCACCCACATGGTCACAAACAACATCTTCATGTAAAAATCATAGCAATGTAACATGAAATAAAATTTCATGGAAAATTAGATCTTGGCATATCCTCAGTGCCTGTTGAAGACTACTTGATACGTTTACTTCCTTCCCATCACTTCATGAGGACATCATTAAAAAGATGTGATTCTGTCTATCATTACCAGCTCATTCAAAGTCCCTAAATATAACAATGGCACAATAATAGTCCACTTGCCCACGGTCTCTAGATTTTCATCTCTGCAAGTGGGAAGAGGTTTCATTTCTACAAAGTCCTCATTGTTCTAAATAGTAAAAGCTGTATAGATATCACCAGCTGCACCAGCTGATGTTGTAGGGAATGTGGGGAGGAAGCTGTGTTGTTTCTCTAACTTGATTTGCTTGAATCTGGTGTAATTAAATAGGATCCCAAATGCCCTCTTGGATCCTCAGGCTTGGGCCTGGCAGATGTTACAGCCATGTTCTCTGCAACTTGCTCTCTTACTTATCCTGAATAACTGATTCAAATGTCACACTAAGTTGAGCAATGGAATTGATAAGGGCCCAAGCACCCTGTGTTCCTATGGGATCACTCAAGGAGGAGCACAGTGATTAGCATATGATCCCAGCCTGATATGTGGTTGCTTTTGAACAGGATCTGCCTGTTCAAGGATCCTGACTCTAAATTAGCAACAAACTTGAGTTTTTTCCTCATTGTTTTTTTAACATTTGTGTAAGGGAGAACTAGAATAAACTCCCCAAATATATCTTTGTTCTTTTCATCAGCATACTAGGAAATCTTTTTTTTTTTTTTTCAGGTCCAGTCTTGACCTTGAATAAAATACATCTTCCCATAAAAGACCCTTCACCTTTCACACTCCAGTCATGGAGGAGACGGATCTCTTTTTCAAAGGAAGCATTTTTCTATAAAGTTGAACTGTGTGGAGTTTAAGTAAAAATTAAAACTTCTTGTGCTTTAAAGCTGCTTTAATCTCATGCCTACTAATTTCTAAATAATGATGATGATGATATTAGTAACAATAATGATGATAATAATCTTCTAAACTAAAAGACAACATTATTAGTAGAAAGAAACTGAAAAGTTGTTTTGACCTTGTATCATAGGTTAGAACCAACCTAGATTCGACCTCAGGCTTGCTACTGGGATGATTTCCAGGATTGTAAAGTGAGGGGGACTGTAAGCCTGCCATTCTCCAAAAACTGTCCATTCAAATAACCTTTTTCATTAATTGGAAAGTAGTTCTAGTCTTCAATGCTGTACTAATTTTTTGTTGGTAGTGCTTCACTCAGATGTTACCAGTTTATTTCCTAACCTTTATGAATTTACGTAAAACTTACCATTTTTGCCTGTTATAAAAGTTATAGTGTCTGTACCAACCTCTGTATCCCAAAATTCACAACCATAGGTAATTCAACTTGGAAGTTGTAAAACATGTAATTTTATAGATGGGGTATTTTTATACATTCCTGAACTTCAAGTATGCCTTTTTCTGTCACTAAGACTTAGCTAAGTGCTTCAAAAGTAGGAGAAAAACAAACAAAATTACTACCTTTATCAAGACTGATGACAGTGAACACTCAAGGGTTTTGCCCTCATACTCCAGAAACAGCTATCATTTTGAATTGACCTCAAAACAGCAATTTCAGATCTCTAACTTCCTTGACACTTAACTGCAAACAATGTAGTAAAAGGGCTCTGCCAGTTAATACAGATTCCAGGCAAACATGGGACACATTTGTATGAGAACTAACAATTGGCACTTCCAGACACAAGGAATTCAAATTTTTCTTCTTCTACCTTAAAGACTGATTTCTGGTCCTTATACTCAATCATGTAGAAAATATCATGTTCTATACTGTTTTGATCTCTATAATCGATAATTTGAAATTGATTATATATCAGAATTTGTATTAAGTGTTATTTTCCTATTTGCGTCACTTTAGAAAAGTATGAATTTAAAATGATGGCATTGCTCGAATACACACACACACAAATGGAAGTTCTTGGTTTCAGATTATCATTAGTTTGGTTTCCGATTATCATTAGTTTATTATGAACATTTATAATCAAACCTTGTATTATATTTTAGACTTTAAGGGCAATACAGTAACAATGGTCCCAATGGGGAAGAAAATGTCTATTCTGAATAAATGTATTTATTCTAAATAAAGTGTGTGAGAGGCTGTCTGGTAGTTGGGAGCTTAGGCCTATATGAGGGATATGTTCTCTGAGACATCTAGATCTCAGAAACTTCTAACTTAGTCTTGTAATATAGAGTCTTGACTGAACATAATGTATAAATGTTGTTGCTTCAGTGTAAGGGAAGAAACCTGAATCTTTTTTCTGTTCCCCCCCACCCCTGCTTTCTGAAACTAGTCAGGCAGGTTTGCAGTGACGGCACTCCTGCACATTGCTTTGACAGGCAGACAGACATAAGACTACCATCTGAGCATTCCTTTCTGAATAGCAATAAGAAATCCTTTTCACTCCTATATATCAGTCTAATGCAAACACATTACCAAATGTAACCATTCTGCTGTGGAATAGGAACAGACACAAAAGCATCATGGATACAGCAGCCTCTTCTACAAGCAATTGTGGTTGGTGAGTTCAATATTTTTCTTTGTGTCATCTATGATGAAATGAATGTTCTTCATGAGCATGTCCTATATTTCTTCTTAGGCTATAAACTTCTAGAGGAGTTTGATTACATTTTCTCTTTCTGTTTCATATATATATGTGTGTGTGTGTGTGTTACATAGCAGCGTGGTATACATGTGTATACAAATGCACATGTATGAATACATGTATAGAGAATATACAGGTTCATGTGGGTCTGAATATCTGTATATGTGTATATTAGTAAATGTGTAAATATAGTATAGTGTGTGTATTATGGGATTATTTCATGTAAAAGCTATCAAGCAATAATAGGATTAATTAACATCTTATGTTAAACTTTCTCAACTTTTGGAAGGAATTACCCATAAAGTTATAATTTAATATTTCATCCCAATATTTAATATGATATAGTAGGTTGTATCTATTTAACTTCAGAAAAACTGAATTTGAATCCTGTATCTTCTTACATGTCACTTTCTTTTGTGAAAATAAGACAATAATTCATAATATTTTTGTATAAAGGTGAAAATGCTTGTAAAGAATCTAATATGGGGCAAATGTTCATTGCTATGGTAATTGTGATTTTTATTATTGCTTTTTGTCACAATATGATCAAAAAAACTCCTTGAGGTTGAAAAATGGAATCCCCCCTGAATTCATGGATTTACTACATTAAAAAAATAATGTAGTTTGGACATTAAAAATAAGTTTAAGGATAAAATAAAAGTTATCTTATTGTCATAAGGACATTGGCAGTATCTGTTCATATTCTCTACATTTTCTTACTTAACTACCGCATATCAGCTGTTACTGCACCTCATATACAAAGAGAGCAAAGGAATACCTTTAAGTAGGCATATTTAAATGAAGGGGTGGATTATAGTAAGTGTAAATCTTCTACTTGAAATCACACTAATCCAGGGTGGACTGACTTTTTGTAAATGTTAGATATGGCCTCTTCCTAGTTACCATTAAGAGTGCAGAACACAAAAGAACTGTCTTTGGTACAGCATGTAAGACAGTGGATGCAGGGAGGTGGCTGTGACTAGAAACCAGGATTCCTGGATTGAACAAGCAATATGTAGGCCAAGCAATGGGCTGTTCCCTTCAGTGAACAGTTCAGTGTTTCCATGTTACAAGTGCACTGAGTGCTATACCTGCCAAGTTAAACCATGGCTAACCAGTGGAGAGGAGCCATGGTTTTTATAGGGACCATTTATAACTGTGCATTGTAAATATATGACTCCAAAAATGACAAGGTTGGACACACATATTTAATATTTTTCCCTACCTCCCAAATGAGTTACCGCCTGGCTATATATTTCATAAGAGAATAGGCACCAAGATAACTACTATGTATACAGAATAATCCTTTCTGATAGTTACATGGCCCCCCCATTTGGTATCATCAGAGTGCCATCCAGAATCATAGTTTTCTATTTCTCTGTTACTCTAATTAATAGTACTCCCCTCTTAATTCTATAGCTGGCCACCATCCAGTCTTATATAACATCCCAAAAGGCTAAGAGTCTCTCTTTCTAGTCTTTGTAAGATTTTACTACTGCTTTCCCCACAACTGCCCCATGTGCCAGAGCAATCCTATATTATAAAAAGTAAATACTAGATTTAGCTAATAAGATAAAAAATATTATATTTTAGTCAGTAATTTTATCATGACAGACACTATTTCACTTAGAATTTTGAAAAGAATGCCTTGAATAAACAGCTGCTAAAACGAGAAAGGTAAGAGCAGATACGGTTAGAAGCAGAGGACCAGACTCCCAGTCACACCAAAGGGAGACAGTGACTGATTTTAGAAGTCAAGAAATCTCTGCTTTAGGCTTTCCATTAACATAATCATAGCTGAAATGACCACACTGAGCTCCTCCTTTCTGGGCAATGAGAAGGCTCACTCATAGTAGCCATGCTTGATGAAAATATTCTTTACTAGGGCAACTCTAGGGCCCTAGTAGACCTGTTTGGCAGTAGCTTACCAACCAAGCTACAAATACAACAGACACTTCTTCTGTCGAGTGAGCACTGATTTGAATATGATTCTGTTACTACATGATCATGGACTGGGTAGAACAAATACTTGAAATGAAAGAATAAGCACGAACTTTATCCTCAAAAGTGGGTACAGGGACTCTACTACGTTTTCCACCCTGAAGTGATCACCACGTTTTATGCCCTGAAATGGTCATAGAACCCGGGACTCAGTAAAACCAGAATCATCCTGGACACAAGGTGTGAGACCAGGTAGAGAACATGCAGCACTGCCGTGCACAGAATCTGGCCACACTCCACCATCTTACTCGTTTCCAGTCCTCAAATCCCACAGTCTCTCTTAGAAGAGTGGCATCTGATGGGAAGCCTCTCCATCCCTAGAATCATGAATTTCAATCTTTTATGAGTCACTTCAAGCAATTTGCCCGGAGTGAGTGCGCGCACTTGTGCAGGTCACCTGGCAGCTCGCAGCTCTGCAAAACAGGAACACACAGACTGCCTCACCAGATTCTCTCTCAACACATCTCTCCTCCAAACCCATTTGTCACATGGAAAAGGGTAGGTTTGAGCTCTGTTTATATTCTAGCATTTCATGAACTATCTTGTGAGGATTCTCTAAAATTCGTAGTTTGCAGGTCGCCTTCTGAGCACATATGTGTGTTTAAGTGACCTTCAGAGAACAGGGGCCTCCCTGGGAGCACCCGGGAGGTGGCTCTGTTTGCTGGAAAGAGCACCCTTTTCTATTGCACAAAGTAACAATATGAAAGAAGCAAAAGTGCACTATGTTATAAGAAAAATATCCTATAAGAAAAAGAAAACTATGCATTTAAATGCTTTATAATATAAAATTAAATTTCCAAATTTTGTGAGAAAACTTTTTTTCATTGTACATAAATAAATTGTATTGCCTTCTAGGACACTGATTTCAAACTGGTGTCCAGGTTCATCCGGAATGAGGATAGGCATATAATTGAACATGCCTTTAAGATTCTGCAAATTTCTGTAGGAATTGATTTGCTTCATTGCTTTTGTATATATGCAGATGATAGCATGAAAAAAATAACATAACTTCTTTTTCAATAGCAACAATGCTAATTAAGACTAAAGATGGAGTTGATAAGTGAATAACTAATTTGTACTAACTAAATTAAAGAAGTGAAAGTTTTACTGTGTCCTACCAAAAAGCTATTACATGGCATCTGAAACTTTGAAATCAAAAGCCCTGTTGCCATAGCAGTCAATACTATATTTACATTTTGGGTGCTAATTTAACTTCAGCCAAACAACATGTTTTGTCACATTAAATTTGTTTTGTTAATTTGATTTTAATTGATTTTGTAGTCTGAATTTGATTGCTAATTTGTTTTGATTTTATGGTTGTACAAACTCTAAAAGGAGTTTATTACCAGGTTTGCATAATCTTACAGGTTTAAGAGGCTTATTGTATTGCACATACACATAAAAAATAATTGAAGTCAATTTCAAGAGTCTAGTTATATATATATATATATATATATATTTTAAAAGGATCTGTATGTTATTCAACCTTGAGACTTCCTCTTATGCCTTCCATACACCCATGTCTTTTGAACTGCTGGAAGACCAGAACTCTTACAAGAAGTCATCTCATCCACATACATACACCAGTTATTAATGTAGTCTGAGTGAATCCCAAACATGTGCCTGCCATTATTATTCAGCTATGTAAGATTCATTTCACTAAATAAAAATACACAAATATTGGGTATAACCCAAGTCTCTATTTTTGCATCAATCAAGGAACAATAAGCACAAATGTTATGTAAAGAAGCACATCTGGGTGGGGATAAGGTTGACAATTTCTAATCTTAAAACTGGTGTTTTACTAAAACTGAATGAGAATTGATAGTTTGTAGAACTTTTGGTTATTTGTGGAAAAGTACTTTCTGTGTATTACAGACATTTTTGAACAGATTACATCATACAGAGGACTCTACCTAATTTTCTTCCCTTTCTAAAGAATTTAAGAATCTGTAATATTGCTCTTGGTTCATCATCTTATTTTCTCTGTTTATGAATGAACAGGAAGAAAAAAGACCAATTGCTTGTAGTTTCTCTGCTCTTAAATTAGGGAATATACATACTATCTTGATGATTGATTAATGCAATATGAAGTACAAACTTTGAAATAATGACTTCATTTTGTTTAAGTAATACAATATAGTAATTAGGGAGATTTTACGGAAGATATGTGAAACTCCAAATGTGAAATTGGAGCAACAGAGCTGATTATAATATACACAAGGTGTTTCTGATTTTCCTAGAACAGAACCCACAACTGCGCAAGGACAATGCTGACACTGTTCCTAGCTGAGTGGAAACCTGTGCAGAATGGGGATGTGCAAATCTCGGGCCCTGAGAGTCTTCGCCAAGCATATGCTTTACCAGAGGCAGCTGGAAGCACTGACTCAGGCTTCACAGAGGAAGCTTTTTCAGAAGTAAAAAGACTGTTTTCTTATTTTGGACTGACTTAAATTTGTAAATGATAATGAGTGCATTAAGAAAACAAGAAATTCTTGCATTTTTCTTCACTCTGTAAGTAAACAAGAAAAAGAAAATAAAGAACCTTGGCCACATAACCAGTATTTTTTTCTGTTTATGTTAGTATGTATAGACAAAAGAAAAGAAACATTTAGAGTCAAAAGATGTAGGAGAGACTTCCATTTGTTTGGTTAAAAAGTTGTATACACACTTTAAAGGAAAAAGATATCAGGACAGGAATCTTTTTAAATATTTCTTGTAAATATCCTGTGAGTGTTCAGACTATGGTAAACTTTCAGAGTGGAATATCTGCTAGAACACGGAAAGTGAGACAGTATTCAATGTTGTCTTTCTACCTTGTGGCATAAGACCATAGAGAGTGATTACTTAATAATTATTGAATGAAAAATTTATTTTCAGTCATTTGGTTTTATTGTTATATAAATAATTAGTAATGCCTTCTTGTCTCACAAATCTATGAAAATTATTGGGAATCTCCTGTCTTGGATCAGATCTGGAGGTAAGAAAGACTGATGATACAGTATGCTTCAGTCAAAACTTCTGGCATGATGGAATCTTGGAATCTGAGATTTTCAAATACCAACATTCTAAAAAATTTACTAGAGTCAGACCAAAATAAAAGCACCTGTGATTGGATCCCCATATGGGCAAACTACGTTTCATTCCACTTTGAATCTCACATGAATTTGTATATTTTCTTGACAAGGTGGATTTTAAAAAGTAACATTATATTTTATTTTAACCTGCTATTTGATAATCAGATATAAATTAAGTATTTGAGGATAGGACTCATCACTAAAACACAGATTTATAAAGGGAGTGAGGCTGTGCCATTAGGCCACATGGCTAAGAAGTTCAGTGAAAGAAAATAGATTTATGTCTCCATATTGTATTTACTACATTAGTTAATTATGTGGCAACAGATGGTCAGATCCAACTTTCTCTAAATAAGTGGGTATTTTTTAAAGTTTAAGTTATTTATTTTAACTTCTTAAAATTAGGATGCATCATTTTCAATAGGGGTGTTCTGGTGGAAAAGAACATTGATTTACCATAGTAACAAATATTAGGAATCTCAGTATTCAAAAAATTGAAAAGAACATGATATAATGTGCAAGTCCTAGGGTGATTAATGAATCAAAAAGATTAAAAGAAGCTAAGTTAGTTCTGAGAGCAGATGAACTCCCTGACGCTTCCCTTTTTCATCCATTCAATAGGCTCTTCTGGCTAGAGGTCCAGGGGCTTTTCCCTGCACTCTCATCTCTTCAGCATTTTGTAAGTGGAAAGACTCAGAGAGGCAGTAGAGAGCCATGGCTCTACACACACTCTAGTAGGATAATTTTTTAACTGCTGTTTCTGTTGGATTAGTCAAGGGTCTAGTACCTATGAGAGGAAAGGGCAATAAGCATCAAAGCCTCACCTCCAGTAGGCTCAGGTCTTTGAGATTCCTATTCAAAGCCCCTTTTGGTGGGGGTGGCAAGTATTTCAGTTTCTGCTGCCTGGGGTAGGGGGTGACAGGTGTGTTGGATGTCTCAGCCTAGGGTGGGGGTGGAAATCTGCACATCAGTAGGAATCCAGATGCTCTGATTTATTCAGGCTACAGAGGTTTTGTGTTATGAGCCTTAGTCTCAAGCCAGGACTATGTGTCCTCACCTCCCCAGATCTCCTGCAGTACACCCTTCACCCTCTTATTCATGAAGTCCAGCTCTTAGGATGTTGTTGGCAAAAGGGGAATCCACAGCTGGTAGGGGGCTCTGTAACCTGCACTCCCTCCTGTGGGCATTGTACTCACGTACTACTTTAAGCTAAGTTCACTTAGCATTTCTCCTGCTTGGTCCCTTTTAGTCCACCTTTTAGCTCCCTTTGTATGCAGGGATAGAAATAAGCAGTTTCCCCTTCAAGATTTGGGCATTGTGTTCCATCAGTTTGGTTGTGTCTGGAGGCAGCCAGCCTGGTTTTTCCAATATGCCCCCATCCTGCCCTCCAGACACTCTCAGCAACATCCTTCTTTAATTTTGGAAATGACGGCCTTTGGAAACTAAACTCAATCTGATGCCAAACTTATCCTTTTTTCTTAAAGTTTCCACTGAAATGATTAGATGTTATGTCTGTGTCTCTGAGTGTGATTTTGCATGAGACATCTCAGATGCCTAATGGCTGAAAGAACCATTAGTTTGAATATATTATAATCTCTGTGAAGTGTCAGGGAAATGCAAACACAACTCTTGTCTCAAGGAGTTTGCCTTGCTGATGCAATAAAATCCAAGAGCACTTTGTAAAGTTCAGGGGCTAAGAAAACATTCATCATGAATAATATGTATAAGTTTATATAAAAAGTATGTTAAGAATGAATGGAAACTTCACTGTTGGTGGCTGTGCACCTGAGACAGCTTTATAGTTATATATATATAAATATAAATATATATATACTGTTGGTATATATATACTGTTGATATATATATATCATATATATATACCAACAGTACTTCAATATAAAATTTATTAAAAAATATGTGAACATAAAATTAAAAAGAAAATATTTTCAGTACAAAAATATATAGCTAACTAGACTAGAAAAACAATTGATACATATTTTAAATTTTATTAGCTTTTCCAACTTCCAAATATCTTTAATTTTACACACTAACTGCTTTTGCTCAGCCTTTACTTCTTCTATCTTCCACTCTTTAATTTACCAGAATAAAAGGTTTAGACAAAAAAATCTAGAGAACAATTGTTTTTGTGTTTAGAATTTGATGTTCTAATCAGTCAACAGTTAACACAAAATGGATGACAAGTGTGTTCAGGCATAGAGATAGGAAAAAGGGAAGATAAAAATCACCAAAGAAAAAGAGATTTCAGTCTTTTGAGATGTGACAAAATTAGATGTTTTAGTTAAGGTTTGATATTTTTAAGCATTATATGAGAAGTAGATATTCTGGCAAAGTGAAATGTCCATGTGGTTTTAGAGAACTTTTTAAATGGCAAGTTGATGCCTGAAGCAAGTATTCACAGCTCAGATATTATGAGATCTGTGAAATCTGAGGTTTTATATTAGAATTGAAACAAGACTTTAACTGGCAGTCTTCTGTTTCTATTCCACACAGTTCTTTAGGGCAGCTTGAAGTGTGTGTTTCAAGTCTCTGTATTTCAAGTATTAAGAACCAAAGTAATAAAAGTAATAAAACTGCAAGTTAACTAGCAAGGTAGCAAAAATTGTGAAATATATATATATATATCTGAATATATAAAACAAAAACTATGAAATATATATATCTGAGTATATATATATATATATATTAAAAATACACTAGTGAGTCCAGCAGGCTAGATGGTACATGGTACAGGTTATAGAAACTGGAAATCAATTAGAGAAACAGAAGCATTTGTCACATCAACTTAACAAATACTGAGTTGATGCAGTGTGTTCCCATGTCCACAAGGGACAATGACTGAATATGAAGATTTGGTTGTCATACAACATGGAGAAGCATCAGCATGGGATGGAGTTTAGTCCCAATAACCTATCTTTTTATTTGGATATCTAAAGATCTTTTTATACCTACCTCCAATTTTACTTCAGAAAAAAGCAAACATTATACCCCTACAGGCTGAGTCCTACTTTCAAACTTCCACCAGATAGGCTTCTTCTATGTGTTCAATCAGCTCACCACATTGTTCTATTCTTTTTATTATTTTAAAAGGCATATTTTCTTATTTAAAGGTCTCTTTATTATCAGATCCAACTTGTATCTTTATATTATATAAATGTCTGGAAATCCTGCAGGATTTGGTACAAGTTTAAATTAAAAATGGGAGTTGAAAACAAGAGTCCATTTTCTGTTTCATAATTCGCTTAAACACATTTTTTCTGTGCTTAAATGACACAGTCCAGTGCAAATTTTCAACACAAACGATCATATTTTGGGGGCAAGTTTCACCTGGAATAAATGATGTGTACCTTTCAATTTTTAAGAGCAGAGATAAGGGATTTTTTTGATCAACAAATTGTTATACAGAAAGTAAATTTCATGTCTAAGCCCAATCAATATATTTGCTTAGTATTTGAGTATGAGACCCACCCTTGAGTACCATCTACCCCCCTGAAAAAAAGTCACAAACAGTACAGAGGGGAACATATGGTCTGAGCACTATAGCAGAGAAAATGCTACTTAACAGATGAATGCAGGAGAAAAGGCCAGTGTGAGAGAAAAGTGGGCATAAAGTATCTCATTATACTCTAAATCTAGATTAAAGCAAATTCCAGAGAAAGTAGAAATTCTATTGAATCACAGTACTTTTAATAGATTCATTATTATTAGTTAGGTTCACATTAGTTAAGTTTCTCCCATTATGAAACATCTATTACACACATTGTAAACATTGCGGAAACAGCACTTCAAATTGGTGTACACACAAATTAATGTTGCTGGGATAATTCTGTGACAAAAAGAAAAAAAAACAGGTGAAACAACATACTCTGGATTAGCACTTGGACTATATTCAATAGTTGCTTCTTTGGGGAGCTTTTACAACTTAATTAGGTTAGTTGCACCTCCAGCCACAGCCGAGGAACAAAACAAACCTCTTTTGACCTTGGTCCCCCTCTAACCAGTGGTACTGTTCCCACCTGCGTGTAGCCAATGTCTTTGTGATAGAGGAATCAGCATTTAGTGCCTCCATTTCTGCCCCTCTCTTCACTCTTCTACCCATTTCAGCTGTTTGATAAAGACAGCAAACAAAAAACAACAAACAAAAAAGACCTGGGGTTTCTCTGTGACTGTGAAGCAGCCAGCCACTCTTACTGCCCTGGCAAACTTCCCCTGGCTTGTTCTCATTTAGCCTCTGGCCTTGTGTTCCTGCTTAACTGCTGGTGCTGGCTCTTCTTTGCACCTCTTTGAAAGTTCTTTGAAGGTGCTCCAAATTCTGCTCTGTCACTCCATGGTTTCCCTATCACCTGGCTTCGTAACATCCTGTCAGTTGCTGCCCAGTGGATGGTGATGGATGACAACTAAGTCATCCATCATGGTGGTGATCATTTCACAATATATACTTACACCAAACCCTTCGATTGTACCCAAAAGTGACACACAATTTTGGTCAATTATACTTAAAACATCTAAAAAGGTGTGAGTCTTAGATATCGCTTAATCACATACAGTGTTATAAACTAATTCACTTCAATTTTTTTTAAATGTTACAAAAATTCAGAAGCATTTACAAAGGTTAAAGCAAAAACTTAAAAAAGGAAGTGATGGCATTGTTAAAAACAGATTTGATACCATTGGTTTGAAAGTACTTAAAGCTCACTGGAGCTCGAGCAGGTCCTATATGGTCATCTAGGAGACAGAGGGTCTCCCTACTTTGGCACAATGTAATCCGAACAATACACTGAGCAACAATCTTTGACCTGGGAGTGCTTATTCACACATGATCTTAAAAATACTAAACATTCCTAGTCCCCACCTAGTATTCACTTGCTAGGATGTCACACAGGCATCCCCAAGCTCACCTATGTCTAATCTCATGAGTGTCTGCCCCATCCTGAGTTCCCTAAAATGGTAAATATTAACTAGTTAGCCAAACTTAAAGGAATTCTGTCTCTCTTCCTAAACCCTCACAGTCAAAAGTCCTGTCTCTTCCACCTTTTACTTTTATTCTAAATCAATTTTCCACCCCTAAACTCAGGATTTTATTGTATCTTGGCAAATGGGTAAAATAAGCTAAATACGCCATTCCCCAGTATCAACCTAGTTCAGTTCATCTTCCTCACTGTTGCTGGACACTATTGAGGTTCTTCAATATCCAACTCTCCCTTCAGTCTCATTTTTCATGCCCTTGCTCCAGTGCACTCCAGCCTCACCATCTTCTTTTTCTGGTGTGTGCACACAATTTACCTTCATGCCTTCACACATGTCCTCCTTACTGGAGGATGCCACTCAGCCCCAAGCCTCTTCTAGTACCACTCTGACCAGAGTCTCTGCTGCACCCCAGGCTCTGTTGAGTGTTCCTAATTTTCTGTTGACTATTAGAACATTTATGCCACATCATTAGCCGTCTTTACTACAGTCTGTACTCCTTAATAACAAAGGTACCCACAGCCAATCAAGGGCATGCAGACTATATATAGATATTTTTGAAGGAAGACAAATGAAACCTTTGTGAACCAGAGCAGCCTAAATGCCAAATACTCTTTGTGCAGACTCCTTTCTCTGGTTAGAATGTCCCTCAATTTCTGAAACTTTTTCTCATATTCCTTCACATTACTTTGTCCTTGGGGCAAAATGCTACTAGTCCTCTGAAAATCAGCCCAGGTGTCCTCCTCAGCCAAGAGTATCAACTCTCCAGGCAGAGGTGATCTCTTCATTGTGCTCAGTGAGACTTTGTGCCTTGACTATCATACCACCACTTTACACAGGAACCAAGTGCCTTTCACCCGAGCTGACTGAGATGCCCACCAAAAGGTGGTGTGCCTACTTATCCTTGAGTCCCTAGAGCACAGCACAAGGTGTGAGTGTCCTAAAGAGATACATGACATAAAATAGCTATCTTAATAGCTAAAACTCTACTATCACCACTCTGGGATAACTTGGACCAGGCTTAAGAGTCCCCAGAGGAGGAAGCTCTCCAAATGAATGGGCAAGAGGACCTAAGCCTTCACTGACTCATGCCCTCCTTCCCACATTTTGTGGCATTTCCAATTACATAATCATCTCAGGCAGTTAAAAGTATAAGTGACTAAACACTGGTATATCACATTTTTACATCCTGCTGAGTTAAATGGTTTACTTTATAAATTGAGTTACCTAAAAGAGGTTTGGCTCTTGAGTTGGCTCTTGAGTCATAGCCTGAAGAATGGCTCAAGACAGTAGGTTGCTTCAGCCAAGCTTCAACCTGGGGGCTTAAGGGGTTTTCTTCAGAGACTCTAAGCAGCTATGTGCAGAGGGAGGGAGCAAAGGAAAAGTGTTTACTTGCAGAGGGATCTCCCAGCAGAGCCAGTTGGTTTCACTCACCTTTAGTTTGCAGCTTTTCTCTCAGCAGGAGCTGAGTCCCTAAAGCCTATTAGCATTCCAGGTGTACAGGCCCAGCAGTCCCTGCTAATAATACTAAGAACAGATTTGCTGAGTGCTTACTATATATCAGAAACTCTTCCAAGAACTTTGCATATGTTGCTCTACCTAAGCATAACTATAAAATAGATGCTATTACTATCACTTGGTTTACTGAAAAAGAAAAACTCAAGGCAGGGTTAAGCACCTGGTGAAGGCTAGAGAGGCCATACAAACCTGGCAACCAGAATCCACAGGTACTGGGCCCACGGACTCCAGTCCAAATCAAGATTGAGACATTCCTTTCTCAAAAGGAGAAAAAACATTAAAAACAACTTTGGGCTCTCTATTCTAATTCATCCTACTTAAGAATGTAAAATCCAATATCTTCAATACAAATGTTTCATTTGTATTCTTTCAAAAATATCTGTATATAGTCTGCATATACTGAATTGGCTGTGAATACCTTTGCTATTAAGGAATGCAGACTGGAGGAAAGACAGGTAAGGAAATGCAGGCTTTTTTGCTCAACAGGGGTTTAATGGTGATAATTGTTCTTCCTGGGATCTGACAAGACTATTTTCCCAATGTACTAGGTCTCAGTTTTTCCATCAGTGAAAAGTGCCAAGCAAGTCACACACAGTAACATTTTCTGCTTGATTCATGTATCCTGGTAGAATATGTTAAAATAACTCAAGTAGGATTTTGAATTACTTTTTAAAGTTTTTCTTGCCATTTTTTCCTGGAAGTCTTCATCCTGGAGTCATTTTCTTAAGTATTGACCTCTCATACTTAAGCCCTTTTATACATTTTCTTTTGTATGTCAGGATGCTCAGGAATGACCTGGAGAAATTTAAAACACACCAAGAGAGCAAATACTTATATTTATTACCCTAGCTTGCCATCATGCATGGATGCAAAGTTTCTAATCTGGTTTCTCAATGTGCGCACCTGTATTTCTTGACTACAGTCATGGATTCAAGTTTGAAAGAAAAAGAGTACAAAGAATGTTGCTCAAATTACCTAAAGCAAGTAAGTCTCTACTGGGACCCTCATTTCATCTACAGTTATATTTCTATAAGCAACAACTGTTCAGGAAACAAACAAAAACCCTTTTTCTTCACTGCTTAAAAAAAATACATGTGAACTGCAGAAACTGAAATACAATTTAAATAACAACTTCTCTTTGGAAGGCTTACATATGATCAGTTTTTAATATTTTATTCTGATGTAGTTAAGTAATTGTACTAAATATAGACAAGCTGAGAAAATTCTAAGTAGCTGCTGAGTTCTTGCTTTAAGATGGACCTTTTTAGTTGGTGATGCTGACTTGGAGACATTTCAACTGATTCACCATTTATTTCATTGAGCATGGATACCAAACAAAGTGACTATCACGGTGGAACTTCCTGGGTAAATTTTTTCAAAGATATACAAAATGAGATATTCCTATGATCTTGTCATAATGATGTCAGTTTCTGTGGTTCAACTGAAAAAAATTGTCAGTCAATTAGGTGAAAGACATTATAGTTGGGCTGCATCTGCTTCATTTCTATTTCTGCATTTTCAAAACAGGCAGAATCAAAGATATTCTGATGCATGGGGGAAGTAACAACTAGTCTTCTTTGCAAAAACTGCACTTGAAACATTCCTTGGTGTCTAGAGTCACTTGGGAGGGGAGCATGAATCAAATATTGATGGTGAAATCGGGTAAAAGAAAAAAGACTTTTTGGCTTTAACTTTAAACACACCTAGGCCTGATTCTCTCTCTAGCAAGCAGGCTACAAACTGTTCATTAGCATTTTCATTGACCACCTATTGATATGCAAAAGTCAGCCAGCTGCTTCTCAGCTCTCAGCTCCAAAAACTGCAGAAGAAAAAAACTTAAAAAGTACAGTTTACACCTTTCCTTAGTTTGCTGCAATTTATCCTTTTAGACTTAGTGGGTTCTTGCCACCATCCCCAGTCCTCTCAACCAAAATACCAAGTCAGAGCAAGACTATCAGTGCAGACTAATTTTTTTCTAATAATGTGATTTCCTAATTATTACAAAAGAAACGTAAGTAAAACTCTGGTTACTTTAACATTGTCCAAAACCTTTCTCAACATTGTCCAAAGACCTTTCTCAGATTGACTAAAAATCCTCAGTCTCTCAGTCCTGATCATCTCACCAAAATCAGCCAGTCAGAGTTCATCTCCAGATTCTTGAAGACATCCTTTGCGTGCTCTAGCTCCTCTATGCTGTCTTCTTGTCATCCTCTTCCAGGTAGTGGAAGAAACTTCATGCTACCGGGCCCAGCAAACTTCACTTTCTTTTCAGGCTTAACTTTTGCATGGCCTCTTCCAGAAACAAGTCAAGCTCAGCAAAACAAACTCCAACAGAGTTCAAATCTGCAAATTCCTAGCTGCCTTTAGCACACATGCCGCTAGCCTGGACCAGCCAAAGGCTGCAGGCCCCAGGCCTATGGGCAAGCTCACATGGTTCACATTCTCATTCCACAAAATGGCAGAAAACAAACCTGAATCTGAATTCCTATTTTTCCTCTCTTTGTTTCAAACCTCTTTATATATTCTTTCTGTTTTCCCGCCTTCAAGAAACAGCTCCTGAATTATTATATTACAAAGAAAAAAACCTGTTTCACTTCTTCCTCCCCCTTGTATCCTTCTGAAAGGAAATTCTAATCAAGGCCATTCTCACATTTTAGCATATCTTCCTTGAAATCTGCAATCTTAAACAGGAGACAATGACACCCAGGGGGGTAGCAACCCTATCAATGGGAAAAACTTAATGGTGTCATTGCAAGTGTTATCAACACTAAATGGAATGGGAGTAAAAATCAATGTGACATTTTCCAAATATTTTAGGACCCAAACACAAACTATATAAAACATGGTCTCTGAACGTTTCCCTGGGAAGGACAGGTTTCACTGGCTTTGATAGGGTGTGCTACCCACCCCATTGTCACCTGTTTACAATTGCAGATTTCAAGGACAGGTATGCTAAAATGTGAGAATGAACTTAGTTGGAATTTCCCTTCAGGGAGATGCAGGGGGAGAAAGAAGTGAAATGGTTCAGGTGTGGTTCCTGGAAGGTGGGAAATCAGAGTATATAAAGGGTGTGGAAACAAAGAGAGAGATTCCAATATGGAGATCAGATCCAATCTGGAGGTCAGATAGATTCATGGAGGAAAGTGAGTTGGTTTTGGCCATTTTGTAAGATGGAAATGTGAATCATGTGAGCTTGGCCATGTGGCCACCAGGGGCCTGCAGCCCTTGGCTGACCTGGGTTAGCCGCATGTGTGCTAACGGCAGTTAAGGAGTTTGCAGATTTGAACTCTGTGTTGCAGTTTGTTTTGCTGAGTTTGACTGGTGTCTGGAAGAGGCTATGCAAAAGGTAGGCCTGAAAGGAAATTGAACTTTGTACCATGGAGTTCCTGCTACCTGGAAGACAAGGAGAACACAGTGTGGAAGACAAGGAGGAGGAAGCCAAGGGAGCAGCCAAAGGAACATGTCTTCAGGCGTTTGGAGATGAACTCTGACTGGACATTGGTGAGATGATCAGGACTGAGAGACTGGGGATTTTGGGGCAATCTGGGGAAAGGACTTTGGACAATGCTGTAGGTTTTGGACAATGTTAAAGTAATTGGAGTTTTACTTATGTTTCTTCTGCAATAATTAGAAAATCACTTTGTTAGAAATAAATTATTCTTCACTGATAATCTTGCATTGGTTTAGTATTTTGGTTGAGAAGGCTGGGGATGGTGGAAAGAACCCACAAGAATTTAAACGGTGTGTTTAAGTTTTTCTTTTTAGGTCTGAAAGAGGGGAAGAGAGCAGAGAGAAGCTGGTAGCTGATGTTTGTATAGCAATAGTAGGCAGGTACAGTGAAAATGCTAATGAATAGTGTGCAGGTCAAGGTAAAGGTAAAATGCTAATGGCCTGCTTGTAGCCTGCTTCCTAGAGAGATGCAGGCAGATAAGTGTATCCAGTTAAAGGTAATTGCAAAGGAACTGCTGCTAGTAACCTGCTCTGGAGAGAGAAGCATGCCTGTTATGTGTTAAAGTTAAAGCCAGAAAGTCTTCTTTAAATCCTGTTTCAGTTTGTAGACAGCTCAGAGGTGGTAAGTGTTCGTTTTCTAAAGCTTCTGTTTACAGATGGATTTAAGGACCAGTGACATCTGATGTCTCCCAAGGAGGAGGAAGTATCACTCATTGATGTTGTTGTGCAAAGTGATACAATCAGTCAGGAAGACAGTTTGGTAGTTTCTTACAAAAAGAAACATTCTTACCATGCGATCCACAATCACACTCCTTGGCATTTACCCAAAGGAGTTGAAAACTTAAGTTTACAAAATCCTGTACAAGAATGTTTAAAGAAACTTTGTTCCTAATTGCTGAAAAGTGAAAACCAATCAAGATGTTCTACAGTAGGTGAACTGATGAATAAATTGTGGTAGAGTTAGACATGAAAAATTATTTGGTGCTAAAAAAAAGATGTGCTACTGAGCCATTATTAAGTAAAAGAAGTCAATCTGAAAAAGGTGTATTACCTGACAGTCTATAAAAGGCAGAACTGTATGGAGAGTAGAAGATCAGTGGTTATTAGGGTTTGTAGGAGGAAGAAAGATGAAGATGTAATCACAAAGGATATGGGGGCAGTGAAATATACTCTATGTGATACTGTATAATGGATATATGTGTATATATATACCCATCTATTATATATAGATAGATATTGAAACTGGGACCCCAATATGGGCAGTGTTGAGGCTGGGACCCCAATATTGGGAGTATTAAAATTTAGGTACTGATGCCATTAGCTGTGTCTGAAAAACCCAGAGGTAAAAGATGCTTAAACAGGATAAGTGTACTTTTACTTTGTTACAAATTTCAGGAGGGGAAGAGAAAATGTACCACCTAGATGTGTATAGGGAAATTGGAGTCTGTGACTTTTAGAGAGAAAAAAAAAAAGATGAAAAAAGAAAGGAGCAGAGACAAGAGACAGACTTTTGAGGAGAGGAGAGGTATGAGAATGGCAGACCGGTAAAGAGTAGCCCAAGTGACCGGGCTGGGCAGAAGCCCCCTGGAGGAGTGAGCAGGTGGTGACAAGGAGTCATGGTGACCGGTAGAAGAGTAGCCAGTGTGGAGAGTGTGGCACCACAGCAAGGTGGCATATGAGCTGGTACCTGGAGATGGCTGATTTGTGTATCAGCAATTGTGAATAATGTTTGAAGAACCTTGGAGAAGCAGAGCAGCTCAGAACATTGGAGAGAGAAGAGAAGACACCGGAAAAAGACCCGAATTTGTTGAGTGCCTATTTCAGGTTTGGAGGGGTAAAGGGACACTATCATGACGTGTGTTTTTGGGACCTTTGGGACTGAAAATGGTAACTGGGGTAAGATAACTGGCCACCTGTGGCTTTAAGGACTTTTTCTTGAATTCCCTTGCCCCCTTGTTACTCTGCATATGAGTGGCAACTGCTGTGTATTTTGAATGTGGCTTGTTGGTGGGAGGCTTCTGCCTGATTTGGACCCGATTTCAACATGTCGCTTACGATTGATATGTTATGACAAATGTGCTTCCATGGTGGGGACTGCCAATAATGGTGAAGGCTGTGTATGTGTGGGAACAGGAAGTGAAAAGAATCACTGTTTTCTTCTCAATTCTCCTATGAACTTAAAACTGCTCTTAGAAAAATAAACTCCTTTTATTGTATATGTTAGATTGAAATAATGTTGTACATCAGCTATCTTCCCTGCAAAACAAAAATATAAAAAAGAAAAAAGAAAAAGGTGTTTCTTTTTTAGTGAAAAAATTTAAAGATGAACTACTAACGAAGTAGTCATTTCCTTATACATTTCTTTATGGAACAAATCCTTCTTGTATCTTTTGCAGACCATGCTCTGTGTTAAGCATTGCAGATTCTGTGGTGATTTGTCCTTGAAAATTATAGAGTTCTAACCTTTTCATTGTCACTACCTTTTTTTTTTTTTATCTGCTCCCAGTCCTATGGTCTGCACATCTACAGTACAGTAAAGCATTCTATTTTTACACGAGGCATAAGCAGGAATGTAATGGGAGAATTACATGAACCTAAAGATTGAAGCTGTTCTCCCACTCAGGGAAATACAATGATTGACACTCAGCAAGAAAAGTGGAAACTGAGAACTTTTGGGGGGAAATATGTTTTTATATATCCACAAAAATAACACAATTGCTTCTCTTAGGTCACCAGAAATCCAAACATGAACAAGATAAAATCTGTTATAACTTAGAAAAGACACTACAATGTAATCAAGGCATTGTAGTTACTGGGCAATATTTTGGTATCTAGAAATTACCAAGAAGAAAATCCATTGCAAACCAGCAACTGAAAAGAAAATTGCACCAGGTTTCATATGCACCAGTGTTGGTTGAGTGTGTCTGTCCAGTTCCAGTGAAAGCACTAAATACTTGAATCAATGCACTAGTAGTCCCTGCATGCTCTTCATGTTCCTCTAGTTCCGAATGTTTAGTTGCAGCTGCTAAAAATCTTTCACTGAACTTAAATACCCATTTCTCTACTTGGTCCCCTTCTGAACCTTATTATGACATGTTATTTCTTTTCAAAACCAGAATCACCATTTTAACTCTGGAAGATAACAAGTTTAGCATGAACACTCTGATCTAAGCCTCCATATCAAGCTAAAAGGAATTATAGCTTTCACAACTGAACTTTATCTCCCAACAATGTGTTTTTATCACTAATTGTCTAGTGTGCTATTGTTTTTATTGTATTCCTTATTTTCCTTTCTGTCACTTTCCATCAAAGATCTTATTAAGAATTGTGATGACTTCATTTAAATTAAATTAATACTTTTGGATGAATTAAGAAGAATTTTGTGCAATGGGTCAGTGAAATATTGAAAGTAAATGTGTATTTGTGTAAAAAGGGCCTACTTGTAGTTTTTTATATAAAGCATCTATGTTAAATAAAGTTTACAGCATAACAATAAGAGACATCTCAAATTCTGCTTGATTGTGTAATCACACCAGCTTTTTCTATGTCAGCTAAATTAAGATATTATTTTCTTTCCACCTCAATATTTCTATTTGGTGTCTTTAATAAGTGTAACCTCGGAGGAAATAGAATGCAGATCCTAGTTGCTATAACTCTCCTGAATTGTTCCTATGATTGCGTTTATGGAAGGACTCTGTAGATGATATATTACTTTACGAGGAAGCTTTACAGCAGAAATTGTTCATACAGATCATATTATATGAACTGTATCTATGAGGCCAATGAAGTGAGTTTAAGACTGATTTGTACTTACTATGGGTTGACCTGGTATTATTTTTATAGATGGTTCTAGCTTGCCTAAAACTTAATACATACTTCTCTTTTTGTGATTGTTGTTCTGTGAGACATGGTTTGTTCAGAGCTTGGTGGATAAAAAAAATAAGAGAAATTTTATATTTATATAAATGTAAATGTTCTTAAGATACTTGACAGAATATAGATGCAAAATATGATATGAATAGGCTTTGAAAAACAGAGAAGAATGTTAAAATCAACTGAACAGGGGTCCAAGCACCATTTACAGTGGCCATTGCTAATGAAAAGATAGAGGAAAACAACCTCTTGAAAAAATATTTGGTCATTTGTGAAGTTTTTCAAAACTTTGATAATACATCAAACATTGCATTTGCTTAAAATCTTTTAGCCAAATATCCTTTTCTACAAGATGCAATAAAACGACACTAATGAAAGTCACATAGTGTCATAAATTTTACACTTGATCTTAGCCAAAAGGCCGAGAAGCGATAGTGTCATAAATTTTATACGATGAGAATTTGTGATTAACCAGAATTCTTGTGTGGTCTGCATTACCTGGAAAACAGTTGAAAATTTAGCATTTGTCTGAATGAAACACATGGCTCAGGGGAGTCTCCAAACTGTAAAAATAAAATAACTAAGGGACGCATAATTTTGTTCCTGCTTATCCTATTTCCACTGAATAATTTAAGCATAGAGAAATTGTTTCTAGAACTGAGGTATCTCCCTGACTCAAAGTCTGCTCTGAGTTCTATGCCAAAACTGCTGGTGGAACTCGCTCTTCTAACTGAAGTAGTTGCTCCTTCGCTGATCAGAGCCATTGTCATGAGCAGACACAGCAAGCGTCTCATTGGAAAGCAGCATGGTGTGAGGTTTGGCACCAATGCAGGACAGCTGGATCCACAGCTGTGCAAACTGTAATTCTGTGGCTTGAGTGGGAGTAATGAGCAGCCCTAGACTTCCGCAGATTCACAGGGGACGATCAAGACTCTCCCTCTCAGAAAGGAAGATTTTGCCTGAAACCTCTGCTTGTGTCTTTTAAGGACAAATAATTAGGGCATTATTTAAGAAGAAATAATTAGGGCATTCAGTTGGTTGGAAGAAGGGAAGAGGGAGCATGTAAAGAAAAAGAGAGGACATTATGAAAGAGAGATGCCCCAGTCTATTTAGTTGAGGGTCTGTGTATGGTCAGACTCGACTGAAGCCCCTTATGGCACTTGGTCAGTGACTAGTGTGCAGTACAGCTGTCTCTAACTTCAAAAATGACAGCTGTCTCTGTTGGGTATTATAGGTTCAAGTGAGACTGGGACTCTACTAAGCAGTTCTGTAACTGACAAATCCTTGTAAAAATTCAAGCAGCTTGCCTCTACAGGTGAATAATAACATGCTAAGGTGATCACACTATATATAATGATGAGAGCTGACAGTGAACTCTGGGTATGGCCTACATTTACACATCAGTAGATACCTTATTCATTCTTTCTGGACTGACAAGAGGATGAAACTTCAGTCATGGTACTGGCAACATTTTAGACAGAATGAATCTATTTGCACACATTTCACCCTGCTCTTAATCTGTGTCAGAGCTGGAGAGTAGAGTTGTTCTATTCACACAGACCATAGCTGTTTATTGCCTTTGTCAATCACCTGGCTCTTGGCAAGAACACTTTGGTTCCACTTTGGTTCTCCAAGTAACAGTGAAAATTAGGTAGAGAATGTTATCCCAGTGGTACAGGTTTTAAAGATACAGCGACATGATTCAGTTTATAAGTGGCAGACCCAGATTGTGAACCAGGATGTTTTTAGAATCCAACAGAGAGCAGGTGTACCTTAAAGAAGAGATACCCCTCTCCCACCCCCTCCCCAACCCCTTGATGCTAAATTTCTCTGGTGTTTGTTGTACTTCCCTGGCTTCCAAGATGATTTCTCAAACTTAAAAGTTGTGTTCACTCTCCTTTCCCTTCCTCTTTTACCCCCTCCTTTCCTTCCTTTCCCATAAATCTCTTTCTGTTCTTCCTTTCTCCTTTCCAGTAAAACATCTCCTCTAAGGTCAGAGGATATTTGAAAAGTTCACTAAATCATTCTCTACATGGCCATTTGCAAAAGATTTTTCAAAAATGATCCACTCAACAATAATCATAGAATAATATATCCTATTTTAAATTTCCTTAACTTTTAGAGTTTGAGGGTAAATTCCTTTCTCATTTTGGAATAGTCAATTTCATGCTATAGTGTAAGCAAGAAGGATTGAATAGGGGTGGATTTTAACCAAGAAAATTTGTCCCTACGTGAGCATTTCTGAATTTTAAGATAATTTCATTGCCTTACAAGATATGGTAATTAGAACTTTTTTTTTTTGGGCATTGTGGAAAGGGAATACTAGTAAGGTGAGACAGAAAATAGACACATAAGGGAGCTCATTCTCCAGCCAGGTAGTGAGTGCATCCTATATGCCATACACTGTTCTGAGTGTTCATCTCTAATATTTATTTGCTCTTCAAAACAAAATTCCAAGATGGTTACTATTTTCAGTGCCATACTACAAATGAGAATACTGAGGTAGAGAGAACTTGAATGCCTTGCTCAAGACATCATATAGCAAGTGAGAAAGTAGAGATTATAATTTCCAAGAAATATGGATCCAAAGTGTATTCTCATAGGCACTCAGCATTCTTACTGCTCCTCTGTCCATTCTTTACAGACTGCATTTTGACCTGTGGGTTCTAGATACCTTTTGCCTTTGCAGACACCTTTCACCAAAAAAAACACAAACAAACAAACAAAACACAAGACAAACAAACGAACAAACGAAAAACAACCTCACAGTATATTTTTTGACTCTGTTGGTATAAATGTTCCCCAAACCTACTTACAGGCACTTGCCTTGGACTAGCTACTAGGAGTCAGGGGTGCAGTTGAGAAGGCAGGTGAAGCTATAAAAGACAAGAGAGCAGGTGGACTAAGAACTTTTTTTCTCAACTTTGCACCCAGAGACTTGGGAAACTTGAAGGAGGTGTGTGAAGGAGAGACATGTAGAGACCTGAGAATAGGAGATGTGTGTGTGTGTGTGGGGGGGGGGTGGTGGCTGACAATAGCACTCATTATCTTGATTTGTACTTTGGTTTTGTGCCTTTCATCCCAGACTTGTCTGCCCCATTTTGCCTCTTTCTTGTGATTCTCAACCAGAAGGGTGCCTAAATGTGTGGCAAGTTTTGAGTCCTCAGTGCCCCTGCGTTTTCCCACAATGGGGTGGGAAATTTAGGATATTTTATTGGGAAACGTTTATTAGGAATTTTCTGTTCCCTGTTCTCTATGTACATTAATTCTACTAAATATCTTTCACGTTAAGAATATGCTCTCCTTTGTGGACATGGAAGGCAGTATCTCCCCAGTGTGTTCAAACTCAGGGGTCCATAAGTATCCCTCAGCAGGTGCTAATATAAAAATAAATATAAACCAGACTGGATTATATTCATTTTTTCCCACTAACCTTAAAATAAATAAATATACTTTTATAGGTTCTGTTCCAACTATGCCCAATAGTTAAGTGGTCTCTGACTCAAGATAAAAATCTGTCTAGTGACAGATTCATACTCTTAGGGGGGCAGAAAAACTAAAGTGTAAATAATTGTTCTAAGCTCAGAAAGAGCCCCTAAATACTACCAATTAAAATGGGTTTTAAAGTTACTTATATGGGTCATAGCTAGAATTTTTATAATCAAAATGTTAGGATGGTAAGGAATGGGATAGGATAATATGGAAAACATCAACGTCTATTTGGACCTTATAAAGGTATTTTAAGGATATTTTATTCCAGTTATAAATATGAATTACATTAGGTGATATAAAGTGTATTTCCTACTGTGAATCCTAACCAAATATTTCTTTTTAAATACTGAACTGAGAAGCAGTCTTAGTACCATCTATTTATTTACCTTAGGTCATGTTCAGTAAATGCAACCTAATAACAATGCTGATAATATATGTTCTTTTTTTTATATTATGACAATTAAGAATATAGATTCTGGAATCTTATAAACCATAACCTAAATACAAAGTATTCTTAATTTCCTATCTATATTATCTTTGGTAATTCATTTACCTTCTTGTGACTTAGTTTCCACATGGATGAAATAAGAACAGTAAAGATAACACAAATCTCATAGCATCATTACATGAAATAAGTAAACAAATGCTTATAATTCCCTCAGGACGGTATATGTTAGTAAATATTCTACACATACTGACAGCTCAAATATTTATTTATTTCAAACAGACTTTATTTTTAAATTTAAACTTAAATGATTGCTTATTCAATAACTTCCCTTAAATGTTTAGAAGATATTTTGTACTTGACATATCTTTTGTTAAGTGGGGATTATTCCCCATACCTCAAAATGGCCTTGCCTTCTCTCACAATCCTTCTTCAGTCTGTCATGGATGACTGCTGGCCATGCATTCAAATACATACAGAATGTGAACAGCACTCACAGCTTCTGCTACCATTTCCCTGGAACACTGTGATAGTCACCAAATCAGTTACCTTGATTCTTCATTTTCCATTACCCATACATTAAAAACCCAAAGATATTTTTAGCATCTATGTCAGATCATGGTACTTACAGGCTTAAATTCCTTCACTGTGCCACATGCATGGAAAGCAGACTCAAAATTTTGGCAGTGGCCCACCAGAACCTGTATAGACTGAAGTCATTCCCTCATGAATCTCTTCTCCTCCTACACTCCCCTTAACCCACTCTAGAACCACCCTGGGCTCCTTGCCACTTTATGAATATACTGAAGACATTTCTAGTTTGAGATCTTTATAATTGCTTGCTCCCCTCCTATAGTCTTCACCTGTTTTAAAAAACTTTGTTTAAATAACCTCTTTCTTTACCTCCTTCACACTTATCTGACACTTTTTAAGATAAAGTGTACATTTTAAGATAAAAGTATAACATTTACAATTTCATTTTACTTTTACATTTGTCACATGATATACTGTACAATTCATTCTATATTATATTATTTATTTTCCATAACCCACTTTTAGAAGTTAAAATTCACAAGGATAAGATGCTATTAGTTATGATCGTTAATGTACCCTGACTTTCTAAAAATGGTCTAATACATATTTAATTTTATATATTTGTTGAATGAATGAATTTTACTGTTATTATTTCTTCTCACTTCTTCCTGATTCCCTCCACCAAGCCCCAGCTAAACAAATGGAATAAGAAAAAATATTAGTTATCTCATTATATATTTGATTAAAACACGAGTCAATATCAAAGTAGTTATCTGTCTTTGATAGAGACTGAAAAGCAATGAGCTCTCTATGTCTATAAATTGCAAGTGAGTATATTGCTAAAGCTCAATAGTTTCAAAACCAAGATATATTGAATCTACATGTCTATAGTTATAGTTGAAAAACTTACAATTCAAAGATTCAATTGTCAATTTACTAGTTTAAAATACACAATTGTGGCAGAAAAGATCAATAAGAACACCTACAGGCTTTTCTGCAGCACGTGCCTATGCTAGATAAATACAAGTGTGTGTTTTCTATTGGCCAATAAACTGTGTATAAAGTCATCAAATCTATCATCATTCAACAAGGTCATAAAATCGACTTTGTCTTTAAGTATTCTTCATTATGTAAAGACTTGTAAATTAAAGCAATTAAAATGTCAACATTACCCATTCTCTCCCCCGCCAATCACATCCACTTTATCACTACCAAAAAATGGCTGCAGAGATTGCTGAAAAAATATATGGAAATGGTAGTTTCTCTGATACCATTGAGAATGGAGAAAATGTTGTCTTTTAAAATAGCTTTTTCAGACTCTTTTTTTTGTTTATATAGCATAAAGAGTTATAATGTGTCCTCTTTTCCCTTTATTAAATCAAGGAAAAATAATCAGCTTTACAAGTTATCTTCTATTTCTGGTTGAATTTTAATTCTTACTTGCACAGTAAATAATAATCTTGAATTTAAGTCATATATATCTAAGAGTAACCCCATAAGCAGTTTCTAATGTTTTTGTTTAGTAATTGAATGTATGTATGAAAATGTATCAAAATACACTTGCTGTATGTTTTCTAACTAATAATTAACTTGCTTTTATCAGTTCATATGCTTGTGAAAAAGAGGGGGTGTTCATAAGTTCTATGAACTAAAAGCAGTTCTTTTAGTCCATAGCTAAATCCTTAGAGGTAGGATTACTATGCTGGTGAATACCAAAGGGGTCCATTGCAACTTGATTGAATCCTACCATATATCTATTCTGCAGGTATATTTACCCTCCCAGGTAATTTAAGAGAATAAAGAGAAACACAGGTCTTTTATGTCCATTTAATTATAAAACAGAACAGGACAATAGACTTAAATGCCAACTGGAACCTTGATTAATATTTAGTTTCCTCACTATTCATTCACTGCTTTAGTTCTCCAATACCTTATTCCACTAAACAAGAAATATTTGTAAAGCATCATCTATTTTAAAGACTTTAATTCCTGAATACTTAAAGATATTTCAGCTAATACTGTAGATATAAATGTACTGCATCATATAAATCATCTTAAAACTATTTTTATAACTTAACTGTATTCAAATATTGTAATTATTATTCCAATAGTCTACATATTTTATACCATGAATAAGACTATAGGAAAAATTAAAGATATAGCTAGGGTTGATAGGGGCACCTACCCCCTGTGTATCATTGTCTCCTGTTTAAGATTGCAAATTTTAAGGAGGACATGCTGAAATGTGAGAATGACCTTGACTAGAATTTTTTTTTTAAAAAAGATACAAGGGGGAAGAAAAAGTAAAAGAGGTTTTTTTCTTTGTAATGTGATAACTCAGGAGCTGTTCCTGGAAGACGGGAAAACAGAAATGAGAAAATATATAGAGAGGGTTGGAACAAAGAAAGGGAATCTTTTTTCTTCCTTCCTTCCTTCCTTCCTTCCTTCCTTCCTTCCTTCCTTCCTTCCTTCCTTCCTTCCTTCCTTCCTTTTTTTCTTTCTTTCTTTCTTTTTCTTTTCTTTTCTTTTTTTTTTTTTGAGGCATTTTGGTCAGGGACTTTGGAGGATGAAGATGTGAGCCATGTGAGTTTGGCTATGTGGCCAAGGCCTGGGGTCTGTAGCCTTTGGCTGACCCAGACTAGGAATGTGTGTGTTAAAGGAAGCTAAGGAGATTGGGTATGTGAACTCTGTGTTGGAGTTTGTTTTGCTGAGCTTGATTTATGTTTGGGAGAGGCTGTGTGAAAGTCAGACCTGAAAAGAAAGTGAATTTTGCTGGTACTGGTATTTATAGAGCGTTTTTCTACTACATGGAGGAGGACAAGGAGAAGACGGCATGAAAGAGTTGGAGCACGCCAAAGGAAGATGTCTTCAAGCATGTGTGAGATGAACTCTGACTGACTGGACATTGGTGAGATGATCAGGACTGAGAGAAGGATTTTTGGACAATCTGAAGAAAGGACTTTGGACAATGCTGAGAAAGGTTTTGGACATTGTTAAAGTAATCTGAATCTTACATCTTTCTTTTGTAGTTATTAGGATAATTAGAGAATCACTTTGTAAGAAATAAATTAGTCTGCACTCTAAGAGTCTTGCTTTGGCTTAGGATTTTGGTGAGAAGGCTGGGGATGGTGGAAAGAATCCACAGAAGTCTAAAAGAGGGTAAATTGAGGCAAACTAATTAAAAGTTTAAACTGTGTTTCTAAGTTTTTCTTTTTTTTTTTTTTAGGCCAGAGAGGGGGGAGAGAGCTTAGAGAAGCTGGTAGTTGATTTTTATATACCAATAATAGGTGATCAATGAAGATGCTAATTAACTGCTTTGAGTCCACTTCCTAGAGAGAAGCAGGCAGAGGTGTTCTAAGTTCAAGTCAAGAAGTCTTTTTTTTCTTTTCACCCAGTTTTAGAGTCAAAAGTACCAATTATTAATGACACCTTTTTAGATTAGATATGATTTAAAATTTTCTTTTCTAAATCCTTCATCTTATAGTCAAGTAAATGATTCCCAGAAGGGGAAGAAATGCACTCAAATCAAGTTATCTGACTCTTTCCTCACATTTTTCATATAAAATACACTCCATCATTTCAATAATATTAAATTATGTGCATACATATGAAGCAAACACACAATTTTCCTCTTAATCAAAAGAAAATAGTAAGTACAACACTTGAATCTTTAAAACAATTTAACAATACCCAGGCCAAAGATCCTCAGAAGATAAGCACTCAACACAGATCTTGCTTTTGAGTTGTATTATAAATGCAATGATGAGACAATAGTATGGCAAATAGTCGATATACCTATTTATGTGAAAGGATTCCCTTTTCCTTGTATAAAAACTTAACTTTTCTATACCTTTTAAGTTTAAGTTACGTTATCTAGAGTAGCATTGTGATGAGATTATCAGGTTAGGTAGTTTTAGTGATGTTATAGAAGGTTAGATATTCAGAAAACCACAAACAAAATAAAAGCTTCTGGTCAGCTACTTGGTTTCTGAATACTGAATGTGAGAAACAATAGTTAACAGTGCTGTTTGGGCTCACCAAATGAAAGTCAGACCCATATGTGCGTTCAATTTGAAAAAAGTAACAAAAACATTGTGAGGAATCCATTGGTATTCTTATTCCTCAATGAAAGCAAAAGAAGAAGTTTTCCAGATTCTTTAGATTGGTCAAATAACCTTGATTTAGCATGACAGTATTTATAGTTTTGCCTAACAAAAGTTTTCATTGCTCAGCAAAGATAGTAAACTCTGGGATGCTACTTCTCAATGTCATGTGATTTCATAGCTTAGAGCTAAAGATTTTTCTTTTCAGAAAAGGTAGGGAAGAGTTCTCTTGATAGCCAGTTTAGTTTAAAACTAAATCTTTCTGATTTATCCATCCTTATCAGTTTTGACTGACATTATCTTTTAGATGAGAAAGAGCAGAAGAAACCAATGGAAGTCAGAAACTACTAATCTTAGGTGATACAAGAAACTAAAACAAAGTTTTTTTAACAAAGATGATAAGTAATTTAGGGTTGACCACACTGTTAACACAGCAATTCTGAGAGGTCAATAAAGGTTAAAGCTCCTTATGATTAGAAAAGGGTTTACTCTTTTCATAGGGATCTCTATTTTGTTTAAAATACTATTATGTTTAAAACAACTCTAAATCACAACACTAAAACACAATAGTGTTTTAAACAACCCTAAATCATCATGATGACTATGTTTCCTTCCTTCAATACCCTTTAATAAATTCTATATGTATTTAAATCATAGTTACAAAAACTTTCACTTTTTTAGTGTACAATTGCAGAGAAACTTTTAATTTAAGTCTTTTTATATAAAATGCTATTATATACTATCAATATAAAGAGAAATAGCATATATTAGCCCATAGGGAAACATCTATTAAATGAGTTCCAACTCCCCTCCCCCAACCCCAGTCCCAACCATCCAAGTTCCTACTGCATTCACTTCAGCACTCACAGTGAATGAATGACCTCATAAGGCAGGGTGAGATCTTACAAGCTAAATGTCAGTGATGTTCATTACTAAGTGAGAACGCAATTAGAAACACTTGCTACTAATAGTGTGAACATACCCTTCTGTTACAGAAATGTCCTTTTAACACATTTGGATTTCTTAGTAAAAAACCTCTTTCAGTGTTTTAAATGAAAGTCTGATATGTCTGGGTAACCTGCAACAAATACATTGCTTTAATTTTCTCTAGCATTTATTCTCTCTTTGGCAAACATCTATCTATTAATATTTGCATATTGCATAAATGCTCAATAAAAATAAAACAAATACCCTGCAGAATGAGCTTTTTTGGAAAAGTCAAAATTATGGTTTAGAAAATTTCTGTCCTCTCAAATTTGACTGAACCATAATATTAGAATCTTCATAAAGTGTTGAGAGACACATTTTGATGATATTCTTTACTGAATCAGAACCATATGTAAAAGAATACATCTTCATTCAAACTATGGAGTTATTTGTGAAATATTATTAAGTATCATCAGGGATGGGGTGTAGGTGAAGAAATGCTTATTTAACTAGTCCTCAAAATACCCATTGTGCTTAATTTGGCAACTGTACACATTAGCTTAAGTGGGTTCGTACCAAATATGGTTTGGTGATGACCAAATAAAATAAATATGTGTGTATATATATACATATTCTTCGAAACATTATTAAACTTCTAACTTAAGCAAAAATTTATATTTAACAACTGGGTATGAGAAAGCAAATATTAAACTTAAATTGTCTAAAGCAAGAAAAAATAAATAACAAACAATTGGGGGTAGAAGAGTGGGATGAAAGAGTAGACAAAAGTTTCCTTTCCTAACTGTTCAGAATGTTTTTTTGTGAAAAGACAAACAAGGTTCTCTCTGTGCCCAAATGATATAATCTATCCGGAATATGCAGTCTCCCCTGTTCAGCAACTGATAATAATACTAATAGTTTAATTACAACTTGCTGCTCAAGGAGATAATCAAGGCTGTTTGATTTTTAAACCAGGGCTTACAATTACTTTAAACGCAGGGGAAAGTCACTTCTGTGAGTAGATTTTACCATGTCAGGAAAGTAACCAGAAACCAGCTGGAAAATAAACAGCGCCCCAGGAGTGAGCAGTCAGCACAAAATTAGAGCAAGACTGCCCGATTTGAGCAGTGGCGTAGTAGGCGTAGCATAGCAAACAGGCGCCAAAAAGTAGGTGGGTAGGAATAGAAAAGTTTCTATAGGCCATTTCATCTGTTGTCTTAGGGATTCCAACACTGGCTAACTGAGTATCCGTCTCCCGTCATCCGTCCTTGCTGAACTGTAATCTCTGTAATACAGACCTTTGCTTTCAGCACCACCAAGAGAGGACAGCTCCCCCAACCGCTGCAGTCTTCTCTCATCAAGGTTCTCTCTACTGCATTTCTGTTTCTTGCTGCTGACTTATTAACACTTTCATTTTAGGGTCATTCTAAGGGACATATGGGAAGTTTTGTGAGTTTTTTAACTTTCTGAAAAGATTTTAATTGGCCTTAAGAGCAGTTTAGTGGAATAGAAGATTGTAAGTCACTGAATTTAATCTGGTGGTAAATGGCTCTAGGTTTCAATAGATGAAACTGGAAACACTTTATGTGTGTATGTGAATGCATTATTTTATTGTTTCATTGTAAAAGACCAATATAAGATAGACAAGTTTTACTAACTACTTCTTTAACAGTTTTCCTCCTGCACTAAGCCACAGACATTAAAGGAATATATCAGATTTGGTAGCAAAGAGGTGAATGAAATAATTCCTAATATTCCTTGTGGGAAAACAATCTTGGTTCTACTGGAAACTCTTCTCAGGTCTTTTCAAGATCCTTCTCAATCAAAGCCCTTATGTGGAATCTAAGTGGAGAGTTAACCATTGCAAAATACATGTCACAGAGCTGCCAAAATTTCCCTAAAAAGGTCACCTTACCCCAGCCCCAAATCCAGAGGCAAACATTTCAGGAGTGAAAAGGGAAGATGATATAAAAACTCTGGCCCTCAAGGAAGGAACTTTGTAACTCTAGAATATTTCATTATTCTTTCAGCCACACAGATGTGGTTGCACACACATGCATCTTGTTTTTACCTGAGTTTTCTCCTTCTGCCAAACTTCCCAGTAATGTTTAAAATACTAATCATTTTAAGGGTCTCTCTTCGAACATATATGTACACACATGTACACTTTGTTTGATTTGGTTCCATTTTCAAGGGTTTAATTTCCTAAATAAAAAGACTACCCTCTGCTCTTTAAACCAGTTCTGGGTAATCTTCAAAAGTACTCTCATTATGCATTGGAGTTGCTAGAATAGTAAGGGACTCCAGAAAGGAAGAGACATGGTTCAGGGGCAGCTTAGAGAATATTCAGGAAAAGTAGGATTATGAAGTTAGTGGTAAACAACTCTCAGTGATAGTGATCACCTCCCAGTCTGCAGGAGGTGAAACTGCCTGTGGATATGGAACAGTAACATTAAAAATGCTGGTAGTAGACACTAGGTGCTTTGAATTTGATAACCTTGAGAGTTCCCAATTGAAGCGATTTTGATTCTCTTACTTCCTCAGCCTCTGCTGCCCTTTCCTTCCTCTTCCTTCCTTTCTCCCCATTCCTTCCCTTTTCTCCTTCCTGCCTTCCTCTTTTCTGGTTCCCTTCCTTCCATTCTAACCATCTAGCTTTCTTCCTTCCCTCTCACCCTCCTCTATTTCAGTTGCCCTTTTGACTTAATTGCACCTGGGACTCTTTGCACAAGTGCTTCAGTGACGAAATGGAATCCCCTCACATGTATCCATGTATAGCTATTACCATCACCATGGTTGCTTCTAAACTGCTTGGTACAAGAAAAAGGTCTTGTTCCCAGTGGTCAACTCTACTCCTCTCTCCAGTATAGCATGCAGCAGCAGTAATGGAATCAACAGGACAAAATCACCGGAGTCTGAATGTCACCAACAAGTTCCACCCTGTAGTAAGTAGCCCCACCAGCAGCCAGGGAACCTCTCCAGCAGAGCCTAGCCAGCCCCTTAGCCAGCACAGGCAGCACACAGGCATCCTGCCCCAGCTCCTGGTGGCTCCAGTGATCATTGTTATCAGTGACAGCACTTTTTTCTCTTCATAGAAAGGGAAAACCCTTGTGTGGATGTAGGGCTCCAAACCCTCCCCTCCCCCACCTCTGCTATACACACACACACACACAATACATACACACCCTCTTTACAATCTACACAAAGAGCAGTGAGCAAGAGCCTGGAGCCCGGCAGGGTAGGGAGGGGGTGGGAGGGGAGGGCACAGCTGAGAGGGAAAGACCAAAGGAGGGGCAGGGGGCTGAGCCAGCCTGCCAGGAAGGAAGGAAGGGAAGGAAGCCTGGTCGGGGATAGAGATCCAGGCGGGAGGGTCGTCCTTACCTGCCCCTAGGTTAAAGGAGATCCTGGCCTCTGCGAGGTACGGGGTGTCGCTCTTAGAGCGGACTCTTCTGATGGGTCGCCGGTCTATATCATCCTCCGAAGATGCCGCCATTAATGTGGGAGGCAGGAGCAGGGTCGCCCGGCGAGCTGAGAGGGAGAAGGAGATGGAGAAAGAGAGGAAGAGAGGCGGAAAGGGGGAGGAGGGGAAGGAAGAGGCCCACACACGAAAGGGGGGAGGAGGAGGGGGATGGGAAAGGAAGGGAAAGGGGACAGGGAGGGAGGGGGGAAAGAGGGAAAAAGGAAAAAAGAGGGAGCGAGAAAGAGAGCAAAGGAGAGAAAAGGGTGAAGGGAGAGAAAGAAAATCCGTTAAGGATTTGTGGACTGGAGCAGAGAGCAGGCTATCCCAGTCTTGCACCCAGGGCTCCCCCAACTCCTCTCTCAGTCACAGGGCCAACGGGTCATTGCTCCAGAATGACACCCTGCCTCCCACAGAAGCCCCAGTTTTCAGTTCTTGGCAAACACAGGCTCATGCGAAAGGGAAGACTCCAGAGCAAAGATGCCCAGTCAGCACTGTGTCTTCTCCCGCCAAACACACTTACTCTGCTCTTCAAGTGCACTTTGAGTCTCCTTAGCCCACAAGATTTTTTTAGTCTGAGACTGCTGGGTCAGATACCCTACCTTCAGCTTTCCTTGCATGGGATTACCCCTGTGGTGCCAGCCAAGGGCCCCGGGGTTGTGGGAGAGGGCATTGCATCCAGGACAGCCCTTTGCTTCTTTTTCTCCCAATTGGGAATTCAGAGAGAGACATAGATTTGACTCCTCTCAGTTCTCTTCCCTATCCTTAGAGGTGTGTCATGGATTAAAGTGCACGCAAATTTTGGAACAGTTTGTCAATATAGTCCCTAGAGTTGAAATCTGAACTTCGACTAAGCATATGCATGTTCAATTGAGGGGCCATCGTTTATAATCACTAATTGGTATTCTGTGTGTTCCTCTACATAAATACCCATTCATTTTAATCTTTGATTTTTTTTTTGTACCTGGTAACTTTTTAAAGTACAAATAATATCTTTAGAATGGATTTGTAACTGCACCATTATTTCTGAAGGAGAGGTGAAGATCAAGGGCACTGTGTATTTCTTTGGGTGTTTGAATTGCAACCTTCCCATGGTACACAACCTAGGGATCTGAAAAGGCTTCTGGAGTATGGATCAGAGGGGTTTGATGCTCCTACTGAATCTATTGATGGACTAAAGTCTTTTATGTTTGACTTTCTGCAGCTTTATTCACATAGTCTTTTTATGGTTTGATTTTGCCACTCATATTTCTAATAAGAGCCTACCTGGAGTACACACTACATGTTACCTTGAATCCCTCCCTGCTACAAAGGAAACCTCAGCATCAAGTCATGCCCTTTAGTCTCAGAGGAAGAAGTGCTGATGACCCTGCAATAGTTCCCTCTCTACTGCAGCTCTCACTTTTCTCATCTTGGATTTTCACAAGCTATTTCCAGTTCTCTACATTAGTTACATTCTTTGCATATTAGAAAGTATTATTTCTTGGGGATAAAAATCCATATAACCTGCTATTTCTAAGTCTTTACCACATTATTTCCTTCACAGTCTCTTTAATCTACCAGTGGAATTCTTGGCCTGACAAGTGCTATTTTTCACTCTCAGCCTCCTCCTTTCATCCTGACCAGTTTTCTATCCTCACTATTCAATTCAGATTATTTTAAATATCATCAGTGTTAACAGGAAAATTCACTTCTTTCTTGATTTTTCTTAAGGATACAGCTATCTACATTTAGATATTCCTCCCTTGACCATCCTGCACTGGACTACCTTCCTAGCTGCTAGATTTCTATTTACTAGCCAGTTCATTGCATGTTAATTTGGAATTGTTTACGCTGGCACTCAACACTCTATAACCTGATTCAACCTGTCCTTCCATAGTCATCTCTCATCTCCAGCTTACTGGAATGTCCCAACAGGTCTGAGAATTTCTTCTCCTCCACCTTTATTGGTGCTGCACATCACAAATTTCTTTCTTATAATCTTTCTGTTTCCCCCTCAGAAATGGGTGTTAACTGGTCCACTAGTCTATGCCATGAAACCAGTAAATTCTCATTCTTTAATGTAAGGAGGAAAGGGAGAGAGGGAAGGAGGAAGAATGCAAAGAAAGAAAATAGGGCTAATGGAAGGTCACATAGCTGAACTGAGGCATAAATCAGTTTGCCTGATTTTCAGTTCCTAATCTGTATATTGATTATATACACATATATACATACATGTTGATTTATATATACATATATTAGTTGATTTATATATGCATAAATGTGTATGTGTACATATATATATGCATGTATATATGTAAATATATCAACTCATTGAATTTTAAATACACTACTTTATGACATTTGATTGCAATTATACCCCATTTGTCTCTGTTAAATATAGATTAAAAATGGACACCTTTTATCCCAAGAGGCACAACAGGTGTATTTGATTCATCATATGAAATATGAAGGTTAATGCTTTTAGATGACTAATCAAATGTCAAACCAATGTTATGATTATAATATTTAGGCTCAGATTTTTTTTGGAAGTGTGAAAAATAAGACCTTTAATGATTTTGAAAGTTGCATAAATTTACCTCTCTCTGTATTGATAGTTTTATCTGATTGTGTGAGATTCTAAATCCGCTTGTATTTTAGCTCATCAATCATATCTCTATAAAAGTGACAGACTCTTTTTTTCTTTTTTGAGATGAGGACTCGCTATTTTTGCCTGTGGAACCACAGGCTCATGTTGCCCGGGGTACCAGAAACTCAAGCAATCCCCAGCCTCAGCTTCCCAGGTAGCTAGGATTACAGGCACAGGCCACCACACCCAGCCATTTTTTTGGAACTAGGTTTAGCTCAAACCGCCATCCTGGACCCCAACAGTGGCTTCCTAGGCTACCACTTATCGGCATGTGCCACCATGCCTTGCCTAAAAATAACAGAAATTTTAAGAAATAGCTAGCTTTAGGTTTCTTAGTGTTTATTATTACATGTTTTTGTGGTTTTACATATTAATAATTTTTGATATAGAGAAGCACATATTTGATTGTTTCTATTTATTTAACATTTTAAAGCATTAGGAATTTAATGTTGCTACCAATTTATATTTACATTTCTTCAAAGGGGTTTAAGTGTACTTCCATATTATTTCATAATGAGCTTTTTATTATTATCAAAATAATCTAGATATATTTTTATAAGTGTCATAAATTATGTCATGCTATTGATTTGTTTTATCATATTTTCATTTCTACATTTTACCCTTCATTTCTTCGCCTCCCTAATTTAGTGTCTTCTTTGAGTCACCCATTTTTCACATTGTCTTTTCATTTTGCTGCACTTTTATCACAGTTTTCCTTAGCTCATTCAAATAATTCCCTTTCAAAGTTAATTTCATTTTATATCCCTCTTATCCTATAGAAGGATTCATTTCTCTGATCATGCCCTAATATTTCCACATTCTTTATTCTCTGGCATTCCTTTCACATACATGAACTTGTATAAGATATCTGAATGATATAGGAGGAAATGCTGTGAGGGAAGAATCAGGTGGTAGATGCAGTTCTCAGAATAGCCACATTACCAAGGAACACTTTTATCAGGTGCACCAAGCCACCTTACTTATAAAAATGCAAGCATCAAATATCATATTCCTAAGGTCCTGCTTGATCTTTATACTTATGAATAATGCAATTATTCTTGTATCTTATTACTTTCCATTACTTTCATAAATATCCATCATATACTTTATCTCTTAATCTAAGAAAATACATTGTTCTTTTGATTTGTAACCAATCATATTTTCTAAAAATCACATGGTATCCATACTTCTCTCTAGTGATTTCATATTGTTCAAGTTTATTTTATGTACCTGCTTAACTTTTAGACTTTTCCCCCAAAATACTATTTCCATCATTACTACTGTGTATGCATGTATGAATGTGAACATGTGCATAAAAAAATATTAAATTTTACTATAATCTCAACAATTTTAAAATACAGGTTGTTTTAAGACTAATTATTTTTTTCAATATGTTGCTAATTCCAGAAGAGGGCTTTTTGTTTTCTTTCTATCTAATCAAAATTTAAATAATAATGACCCTTGCTTGCATTTCTTGCCTAGAACTACAGTTAGGGAAAGAGACATTGCCATAGAGATTCAAAAAAGTAATATTTTATATATCTATCACTAGCATTTTATATATCTATCACTAAGAATATTGGACTGCCACATACAAAAGAATGAAAGCAAACCATTATCTCATACGATACATGAATATCAAGTCAAAATGAATCAAAGGACCTTGATGTAAGATCTGGAAAAGTAAAATATATGGGAGAAAACATAAATAAAACACGGAAATATAAATAAGATGACTATGGCAAAAGTAACATTATAGTATTGTGGGAGAAAACAGACTATTCAATAAATTACGGTCAATCATTTGGATCTACATATGGTAGAAGAAAAGAAACCTTTATCCCTACCTCATACCATATACAAAATTCAATTCCACTTGAGTCATAGACTTAATTGTGAAAGCTACCAATAAGCTTTCTAGAAGAATTTTTTTCACTGCAGAATACTTTTTATACAATAAAGATATTAAACAGGGCATAAAATGCACTAGACATAAAAGAACAGATAGATAAGTTAATACCATTAAAATGAAGAACTTCTCTTTATCACATTATTAAAATACAACACACGGAAAATGTATGGGTTGTAACTAAAATAGCACTGATGGGGAAATTTATAGAACTAAACATTTCATTATAGAAGAGGAAGGGTTCAAGTCTATTACCAAGTTTCCATGTCAGGAACTGAAGAGAAGGAAAAGTAAATAAAAAACAAGTAGAGGAAGAAACTAATGAAGATAGAAGTCAGTAAAACTGAAAACAGGTAGTTGAAAATGTTGCAAAAATTTTATTCTTCAAAAAAAATCAGCAAACTTTAAATTTTATTTTAGCAAGACTAACAAAAATATAGAGAAGATATAAATTATCAGGATCAAGAATAAAATAGGGATCATCATTATAGAGTCTATATCCATTAAGAGGATACAAGTCTTCATGTTCATATATAAAAAAACTTAGTGGAAATTATGCCTTTCAAAAGAAAAGATATCACTAAGAGAGTAGAAAGGCATTCAATGTCTTGAAGGAGATCTTTATATATCTTAAACATTTTATATTATACATACACTTATATTAATAGTATATAGCTATATCACTTATTAACTTACTATATGCTATATATATTATACAAAGGTATAAAATATATTTTCAGGGTGGGGCATCATGTGAAAAATTATTTTTTCAAAATTGTTTGTCATGTCATATGTGCATTTAAAAATGTACTTTGAAGAATAATAAAGAAAACCTAAAACAATAATGAAAAGACAGAAACTCATACAACTTAAAAAAAATGGACAGAAAACTTAAATAGGCACTTAAAAGAAAGAGGATAGTCAAAAATTAGAGAAACGTAAAGATGCTCACTCAGCATTATCACTTAAAGGTAAATGCAAACCTCAAGAAGATGGCATTCTACATCCACTATGTGCTAAAATTTAAAAATCATTTAGTGTCAAGTGGTGGTGAGGTTCTAGAGAAATGGGAGTTTTTGAGTATTCCTAGTAAATTTTGAAAACACTAGATCTCTACAAGAAATGCGAAAAGAGCTATCTCAATCGAAGTGAAGAGAATTTACAACTATTGAACAAAATGGAACCAAACAATGAAAGACAAAATGACAGTGGTACATCCTTATTTATCAATAGCATTCTAAATATAAATAGATTCACTAAATAAAAAGCACAGAGTAGGCTGGGCATGGTAGCACAAGCCTGTAAGCGGCAGCCTAGGAAGCCAGGGCCAGGGCCAGGGATCGCAGTTCAATTCCCACCTGGGGCATGTAGCTAGACCTAGTTTCAAAAAAATATAGCTGGATGTGGTGGTGCATGCCTATAATCTTGGCTACCTGAGAAGCTGAGGCTGGGGATTGCTTGAGTCTGTGGTACCCCGGGTTCCAAAGGCAAAAATAGAACGGCCTATTCTCAAAAAAAATTATAAAAAGGCACAGAGTAGTTTGTTGAATCAGAAAATGAAACCAGCTTTCTGCAATCTCCAGGATACCCATCTAATTAATATAAGGTCAAAGTTACAGGTTTGAAAATGATCTTACAAACAAAAGTTGCCTCCCTACCCCAGAATAAAAAGGTAGAGACAACCATACTTGTATCAGTAGACCAGAATTTTAGCTAAATGGTAGCCAGACAAGAATCAACATTATAAAATGGTTAAGGAATCAACACATCAGACATATATAACATTCATTTATATAGTCATTTATACATATAAATGTACTGAATGAAGGAGAATCAAAATATATAAAACAACTATGAGAAAATCTAAACAATAGAACTTGGCAGCAACACAGTAGTGGTAGGAGACTTCAGCATTCCTTTTCCATCAATGGAGAGAACAATCAGACATAAAATTGACATGTGAACAGGGGACAAGGGAACATTTTCCAAAACAGAACATAGGTTGTGTTACAAAATATGTATCAATAAATTCATAGATTGAAATCAGATTAAGTATCTTTCCTGATCACAATGGTATCACACCAGAAATCAACCACAAAAAGGAAACAAGCAAGACTTCAAATATATGGAGAACAGAGAATATATTACCAAATAACTATTGGACTAATGAAATCATAAAAGAAATTAAAATTACCTATAAACAAGTGAAAGGAAGACATGAGCTACCAGAAATTATGGGAATCTCTTTACCTGTTTTAAACCATTAGGAAATAAAAAATTGATAGTTTCTGGTAATACAGATATACAAAGAAATTTGAGAACATTGCATTTAGGCAATATTTCAAAACCATGTTACTAATAACAATTTATCTTAAATGATTTTAATTTAAGTGATCAATAAGTGACTTGGACCATTTTATGCCAAAATTCTGTAGACCGGGTTTCTGTACAGAAACCCAGATGTCATATCCATCTTTTGCAACCATGATCTTTTAAATATTTGATACTGGCATTCCTTGCCACATTAAAAATAACAATAAAATCACTAGACTGGAAATTTATATTAGGAAGAAAGAAGTGATGATAAAAGTGGGTGTATTATTGTGCTAGAAACAAGGCAGAATTATCCAAAATAAAGGAGACATGTGACAAAAACACAGGAGCAAAGGGGATACAGTTTGAATTGTTAAGATATGGGAATGTGTGAACAAATACAAAAAAAAAGTTAGGCTATCAATGAATGATATACCATTAAAAATAAATATTCATAAGATCATAATGCTAAGAGATAAATAAGTAAAACTATTAAGAATTATATAGAAAAGGGCAGGGAAGGACAAGGCTCTCAATTATAGTAGGGAGCTAAGGGCTGACACATCATTATTATAAAATTATGAAATGATAGTTTTCCAACCAGTGCTGTCAAGATCAACAAGACCTACTTTGTTGACATTTGGGGAACATTTTGATGACAAACAGGGTAAATCTTAAAGTGTTTCCCTGTGGATTTATTAGTTTTAAGGGAGATATCTTGATTGGGCAATCAAAATTGTCATTCCAAATGAGGGACAGATGGACATGAGTTGCCTCTGAACTTGATGCCTAGAGAAAGAGTTAGCATGACCTTTGGGGTGTTCTAGCAAGAATGTATAACCTGAGGCAAGATATAAGGAAGTTTCAGATAACTTTAAAATTAAGAATGGCCTATTTAATGATAGAGAAGGGACTTGTGTTCTTAAAAAGTACCAATTTTTTTATAAGACAAATTCAGACTGCAGAAAATTCTAGATTAAAAAATGCAAAGAGACCTGAAACTATACTACACTGGACCCTGACCTTAAAATGAACTGCTCCAAGACTGGATTTTACCCTACAGAAGAAAAGTGCACTAAAGGGCATTCTTATTTCAACTGACAAAACTGAAATTCAAAGAGCATTTTAAAGTATCTCCATTAAATTTAGTTGCAATTGATAACTGTGCTGTGGTTTGGGGAGGGACTACCCAATACATATACTTAGAAGTGCACATTGAAGTACTAGAGACAAAGGAATACAATAATTCAGGAAAAAATGAAAACACACATACACATACACAATCATGTACATTCTCCCGTCTCCCTCCTCATTTCTCTCTATTTCTCTATATGTTTTTTATAATCTTTCCCCATAATGCAATAGATAGGTGATGCTAGAAGGATGGACAGATGGATGGATGGATGGACAGACAGACAGAAAGAGATGATGGCCATCAAGAAAAGGAAATGATAAATAACTGGGGTAAATATCATCAATAGGTTAATCTGTTTTATCTTTTAATTGAATGCACACGCATATATTTACATTGCTGTATACCTTGATGTTCTCCTACCACCTTGTCACCTGTGAACTGTCATCTTAATCTCTTGCGTTCATTCTTCCCTCGATTTTGCTCTTCTGTCCCCTCCCTTGCTTTATACTTTAGTTCTGCTGTCAGTTTGCTAGTTTTGACTATTACTTACCATTTTGTTTGTTTCTTAGTCCTACATCCCACATATAAGTGAGATCACCCAGTATTTCTCTTTTTCTTTCTGACTTATTTTTACTAACATGATTCCTTCTAGCTCCATTCATGTTGTCACAAATGCATTAATTTTGTCTTTTTGATGCTGAATAATTTTCCATTTTGTCAATATACCACAACTCTCTGATCCATTCATCTGTTTTTGGGCATTAGGGTTGTTTCCATATTCTGGCTATTTTAAATAGAGCTGCAATAAACATTCAAGTATAGGTGTCCTTTTGAATTAGTGTTTTGGTGTCTTTTGGGAAGATTACCAGAAGTGGAATTGCTGGATCAAATGATAGCTCCATTTTCAGTAGTTTGAGGGTCCGCCACACAGTTTTCCATGGTGGCTGGACCAATTTGCATCCCCACCAGTAGTGTAAAAGTGTTCCTTTCTTGCCACATCTACTCCAGCACTTGTTGCCCATTTTCTTGTGATGGGCCATTTTACTGGTATAAGGTGGCATCTCCTTGTGGTTTTGATTTGTAGTTCCCTGATTATAAGTGATGGGGAGCATTTTTTCATTTGCCGTCAATAAGTAAATCTGAATAAAGGATAACCAAGTATTCTTTTGAAACTTTTTTGTAAGTTTTAAGTTATTTTAAATAAAGTTTAAAAAGGAGTTATTCCTTTCTACGTAAGAGAGTTCCCGATTGTTACAGATGATGTCTCATCCTTAACTGAAATCTCTCTGCAGTTATCATTGCCAGGTATTCACCAAGATTGAGAATAAAGATAGTACTAATCTTAAAGGTAGTTTATCCTGCTTTATGCTAGTTGTTTTGAATTTTTGTTTAAAAAGTGATTCCAATATCCTGCAAACAGATTATGAATCTGAGTTTATTGATGAAGTAGATGCAATATTTTGCAGAAATTATTATCTTGCATATCTAACATCAGTTAGAAATAAAAGAATTTTACAACTTATAATTAAGCCTAGTATGGTATAATTAATTACCATGATATTACTGAAAGTCATCTATGTAGATAATACAAAATGTAAATGATGAGGGTGTATGTTATTAATTGTAACGTCAACCTAATCACCCCAGGAAGAATACAGTAGTAACTCATATATCTTAAATAGCCTTAAAAATATACCAAAAAAGTTTTTTTGACATTTAGTAATAACTAAGTTTAATATATAGATCCTGACACATTATTTCTATTCATATAAAGAACCAAAAATCTGAAGTATATTGTTATTGGAGTATTTTTTTAAAAATAATGCAATTCTTTTAACAAATAAAATTTTTAAAACACAATGAAGATGTTATAATATATACTGAATGAAATGCCTTTATAGAACTCTATTTTATTTTTTATTATTTTAATTAATCATTTTGATGTTTACATATATACATATATATGTATTTTTGTGTATATATATATATGTGTGTGTGTGTGTGTGTGTGTGTGCATATATATGTGTAGATCTATATTGCATCTTTGCATTCCCTAGGGTTCTCCCTCCACCCTGTCACCCATGAACCTTCATCTCAATCTTTTTATGCTCCTCCCTTTCCCAATTTCTTCCTCCTCACTCCACTTCCCTTCTTGCTTGCTCCAACTCCACTGTCTGCTTGTTTTGACTGCTTAAGCTTGTCATTAGAGGTGCTTTCCATTTGACAAAGTTACAAAATTAACTTCCAGCTCTACATGACTAATTTTGAGATGGTGATTGTTTAGTTTGGACCACTGCAACCTATCATTCCTACTTCACAAGGTCCATACTGTCCCCAATTCACATCTCATTTTACATAACACTTTTACATCATTCACTTCAAAATCTATGGCAAATAGAATGATGAATTGTGCAGACTGCAATTTGTGCAACCATACCTTATATGTCGTGGCTTTCTCAACAGATAGATGCATGTCTGGGGACTTAGGTCAGCCCTGTTTCCTCTTACACTATGGGTCTAACATTGATTTTTATTTTGATTCCTTTAAAGTGTTGAGTACCTAGAATGAATGTCTGGATAAAGAAGGATTCAAGAATAATTCATAGGTCTCCTTACATGAGCATAGTGGCTTCTCTACCATAGGATCAACATTGTGGTTTATGTAAAACTGTGCCAAATTTATGTAGAATTAGGACATGAGACAAATTAACAAAACCTGTTCAAATGTCGAAGTCATATTCTCTATTTCTTTTGAGCTTTTTATACCCTCATAAAATCTGTGGTAAGGCACATGAAAAAATGCTCAACATCATTAATCATTAGGGAAATGCAAATAAAAATCACAGTGAGATACCACCTTACACCAGTAAGAATGGCCCACATCAAAAAATTGGGTAACAACAGGTGCTGGCATGGATGCAGGAGAAAGGAACACTCTTACACTGCTGGTGGGAACGTAAACTGGTTTAGCCACTATGGAAAGCAGTGGGGAGGACTCTCAAACTAATGAAAATGGAACTACCATTTGACCCAACATCACTCTCCTGGGAATCTACCCAAAGGAGACCTCAAAACTTATACAAAGGGTCACCTGTACTCAAATGTTTATTGCAGAACTATTTATAATTGCAAGGATGTGGAAACAACCAAAATGTCCCAAAACAGATGAATGGATGAAAAAGATGTGATATATATACACAATGGAATATTACTCATCAATTAAAAATGACAAAGTTGACAAATTTATGATAACATGAATGTACCTAGAAGAAATCATATTAGTAGAAACAAGTCAGAAAGAAAAATACATAAACCAAATGGTTTCTCTAATATATGAGTAACAGGAAAAACAAGCAAAAGGTCAGGAGGAAAAGTTCAAATAGGTTAACAACCAAACTAAAGAACATAACTGGGTTCGGAGGAGATGGGAGGGAGTAGTCAGGGAGGGAAGATGGTGGAATACAAAGATGTGAAACATATATACATATATAAACAAACAAACAAATAATTTAATTTTGTACTATGTGTGCATTAACATCCTGACTTTGTGTATCATTCAGAAGTAGTACTTAGAGTTAAAAAGGGAAAAAAACTGTATACTTTTCTTCTCCCTGAATTGATTTATCTGTCCTGCTTCTTTCTCCAGAGCATTTTTGGGGTAAAGTCTATCAAAGATATTTTGAAATTTTGTACTTAAGCATATATTTGTATTTTATACATGTGCAAATGTACCTAAATGTATTTTTCCCTTAGCCCATTGAATGTCATCTGTTGTGGCTAATTATGAATTAAATTGTTGTAATTAATTTTGCACACGTTTTTGTGAAAATACAAACTTATTATTTCTCTAGGATAAATACCCTGTTTTGGATTCCAATGTCTAACTTATTAAGAAACCAACAAACTTGCTTTCCTATATATTTTCATTTTTAATACTAAAAGAAGTTGACTGTAAGAAAAAAAAATCTTTCTGTTGTAGTGGCAAGTCTCCAAGATGATCTTCAATGATCCCTATTCCCTGGTAGTCATGCCCTAGTGCAGTTCCCTCTCAAATGGAGTCATAATTTGTCTTAGTGACGAGTAGTATATGGTAGAACTAATAGGGGGATATCACCTCAAATTTGGGCCAAAAAATGCATTGTGATCTCTGGCTTAATTTTTCTTTGGATATTTTTATACAGGGGGAAGACAGCCACAATGTTATGAAAACACTCTGTGTGGGGGGGTCATGTGAAGGAACTGAAGAATACAGTTAAGTGCAATGTTCATGAGTCATCCTGCTTGCCCTGGTTAAGCCTTTGCATTACTGTAGGTAGCCTGCCAATATCTGGAATGTGCTTTAGATCCTAGTTCATAATCACCCATATCAGTTCTTGAATTTCTGACCCATAGAAACTGTGAGATATCAGAATTTCCATTTTATACCCATTTTGAGAGATCAACTAGTAAGCTTTAAGACAAGCCCAAATGAAAATTAAGAAAATATCAAATTACAGTATACAATTTTTCACTTTAAAACCTTTCTTAGTCCCCATCTTTTCATATCCATACCTTTCCCATCAGCTATGACTGAAGTTTTATCTCTATCTCCAATCTAGCACTTCAGTGAGAATGTAGTATTTTGTTTTCTTTTTCTAGCTTGGTACTTTGTAATTTTCACTTTATGTGAACATATAACCTCTAGAACATGTATATTATTTCATTTCTAGTCAATATGAAATAATGTTTGACAGTGCAGATTTTGAGTTTAGTCTTTCTGAATTTATATTTCAATTCCATACTTAATAGTTATGTAATTTCTTGCAAACAACTTACCTCTGGCGAATGGATATTATATGGCATCTATGTATTTTTGGATGGTTATGAGGATTCAAACATATATACAAAGTCTTTGGCAAAGGATATTCTCAATAAACATTTATTATTTTTAAAACTATTATTACTAGTCATTTCCAAGTAAGGCTATAACTGTGAAATTAAACTTTGGCATAATTCCCAAACTTAATGCTTATTAGATCTTAGAAAAAATAGTGAGCTCTCCAAGGTTTAGTTTCCACATATATAAACTAGAAATTAAATGAATTCTACCACTGGGACTTGGGAGAATAAAATATTATATAATAAATGTAAAACACCTAACACAGAGCCTGACAAATAGTAGGCGGAAGCAAATGTTCACTGCTTCCTTTCCTCTCAGTTTCTTAAAGTAGACACTGTGCAGAGTGCATGGGGGCTGACTGCTAAAGCATCTAGAGACAGAAAAGGAAAATGTGTTTCAGGAATGAGTTGGACATAAACCTTAACAGCTTTCTCCTGCTTAAATGTTGAAGAGACTTGGTTAAGATATACAAGTCACTTTTCCAGTTTTATTTAAATAATCTTGTGCAGGTAATGTTAAACCTTATTTATTTTATTTCTTATTTCCCACATAGTTGATTTTCAATATAGTTGCTAGAATTAGTGGCATAATTTGAAATCTAGGGACTTTAATATTTCAAGTTAATTTCCAAATGTATAAAAGATTGATGGATACTTGGACATATATCTTTATATGGGAAACTGGTGGGTTTCTCAATTGCAAAGCAGTCTTAAAAGAAAAAACCTTGGACTTAAATCTCATTTTAGTTCCTCATACAACAGAACATATGCATATATACTAGTAGAGCTATCTACTAGGCAATAGGAAAATCAACTCCAGCCTCACACTAACAAAAACTTGCTATACAGATTTAATGTCACCTCTTCGCAGAAAGGATGAAATAGGAAATATGCATGTTTTGTCATATGTTGGGTATTTAATGACCTACTTTTCACTTTTCCTTTCTTCCTTGAGTCTGTTTAGTCACCTTTAAAACAAATCAGTTGAATTAAGTCCCTTTTCATTCTCATGCTTCATATTAAAGGAGTTACATTGCTCAGTGAGACATTAGATGACCTGGTACTTGCTTTTGGTATGTATGAAGTGCTACATCTGGTTATAATAAAAATAAAAGTATGTTGCGGAGGTGGAGACGAAAGACATTAAAGTTCCTAAATGGATGTGTTTGAAAGGAATGCCTGCCCTAGTTATTTTATTTGCATTTCTATTGTTCTACACATAGGCTTGTGACAGTGATCATATCACAGGATATTAGTCATATACTCTTTGTAGTAAATAATGGCAAAACAGATCCAACATCAGCTCAGCAAGGTAAATCTTTGGGCTAAAATATATCTCTTTCTAAGTCCAAATTTATGTCTGATTATTTTTCACATTGAAGAATTTACCTATTTTTATAATTAAGTCAGAGAAAATCAAAGCAGTAAATACGAGGATCTTGCATTAGGTTATTTAAGTTTGTTGCCGTTGTATGTCTGTGTATATAAAAGAATGCAAGAATAGTCATCAAGTTTGTAATACTTATTTTAAGGCAATGGGTTAGTTGAGCTTTGTTATTATTATTTGTCAAAATTTGCTAAATTTTCGGCTGGGCATGGTGGCGCATGCCTATAAGTGGCAGCGTAGGAAGCTGTGGCTGGGCTGGGGCCAGGGATCACAGTTTGAGTCCTGCTGGAGGCACATAGCAAGACCTTGTGCCCAAAAAATAGCTGGACATGGTGGCACATGCCTGTAATCCCAGCTACCTGGGAAGCTGAAGCTGAGGATTGCTTGAGTCTGTGGTACCCTGGAGAACATGAGCCTGTGGTTCCACAGGCAAAAAATAGCGAGACCTAGTCTCAAAAAATACACTTTTTGCTAAAATAGTTAGGTTGGAGAGGGAAAATGAGTCATGTGTACAGTAAGATGCTCCTATGGGAAGTTAAATGATTGCTTCCCCTTACCCCATGATACCTTACCCTGTACCATCCCACACTGATGGTTTCCAAAGTAAATAAGATGTCACTTTATAAAGCTGAACCTTAGTATAAGTATGTAAATTTCCACATTTATACTTTATAAACTTGGAATATTTGTCTTTGAAGACATGAAAATACATAAACATCTGTCTATTCCAGCACATCTGCACATGGATATATTTCTGGTACTGCCACGATCACCACTCTAATATAGGACTGCATGTTGTGGTGACAAGGATCAAAAGGCTCAATCTACAAATCTTAATAGCTAATAGCTTTGCAAGGGAAATGAGTTGGTGATTGAAAATCTGAAGTCCTTCATCTGTAAAAATGGAGATAATAATACATTTCCTTTATCTGTACTAAATAAGACAATAAATATCAAGCTTCTGGCATGCAAATGGTGTCTTCTCATTCTTTTTTCCTTTAACAAGTTCTATGTGCATTCCAGATTATTGAGTTAGCATAGGATATTGGGTTAATGCAAAAAATCAGTTATGCAGTATGATGTTTGCAGTGTGATCTCACTTTCCAAAGACAAGCATTAAATTGGGCTAAGTCAAGTAGTTTTTTTCTCTGCCTGTTACCTATCAAGTTCAGTCACCAAATAATGCATAATCAACTAAATGGAACAGAAGATCTTACTGCGTAGGTTCAAAAGAAAAGTAAGATCTATTTTTAACCAACTGCAGCTGAATCTTTTTTCCCTTCCTTTGCAACATTCTGTGGCAGCCTATGGTTCTGAAAGCAATTGAATTGCATTGAGATTTAAAAAAATAACAAATTGTTTTCTTCAAATGCCTTGCTAAGTGTTAACACAGAATTGTGCCTTTTTGAAAACACAAACCAGAATTTGAAATAATGTTGGTATTTTCAAATGTTTGATTCATGTAAATATTTCAGATAGACTATGAATTTAAATACTAGTGCTGGAGGTTAAATGTTCTATTTATAGCAAAAAAATTTTTTGAGAGCAAAAGTTGCCTTTAAATAAGTCTTTAAATTCTTTAAATAATATGAAAAGAAAAATTAAAAACCCAGTGGAATCACATTCAGATGAAAATACAAAATATGTTAGGGAACTTATTTGAGGAATTTCCTAAGCACAGACTATTTTAAATAATTTTCCAAGGTCTCTATATTGAATTTGGCACCTATAGGACACATTCCCTATTAGTAACTATGTTTGGATATCCTACAGTCCCAGAATTTAATATGCTTTAAGTTGAATTTATCTTTCCCTTCCATCTTCACTATCTTCTGATATTTCTTTTCACAGTGTACAGCTTCATCCATTCAATGGGTCCAAGTAAAATATCTGGGGCCATTATTAGTACCCCTTTCTCATTTCTGTCAACTCATTCAACAACCACATAATCTGGAAAGAACCTTCTTAGTATTTCTATGAATTCTCACCTTTGCTGAATTTACTTAAACAATTCCCTTCCCAGGGTGCCTTCACTTCTTGTGATCATGGAGTAGCTTCCAAATAGCTTATTTTCTTCCAGCTCCAGTCTATATTTGTAGTCTTGACAAAAGCAGACCTTACACCAGATCTCCTCTGCATTAGATACATCTCAGGCTTATAATTCTTTGATCAAGCATATAATGCTGTGCATTATCTTAGTTCCTACCTACTACTCTAGGCTTTCCTTTTGTCTTCCCCCATCAACAAAACACTTTTCATTTCACAAGTTATGCAATTTCTCTATTATTACATATGCCTAGCATTTTCTTACATATGCACTTCATAATTCCATAACATTTCTTTATACTCTTTCTTAAATCTAACTTAAAGGCAGATTATCTGTCATTTGTTGCTAAATTCTATCCTGGAATTACATCACATCCATCTCTTTCCCCAAATCTCCTTTGCCTTTGTCTCTGTGTATCTGTCTGTTTATCATCTGGATGCCTTCATCTGTGCTTAGAAAACTCCCAGCATTTATTTTTTGATGTTAGAATCACTGGTTTACTTTTCTCTCCCCAGATCAAGTAGCTAACTACTTGAGGTCAAGGGATTTGTCTATTTTTAGTTTGAATTCCCAACACTCTTTCAAAGTAACATTTTTTAAACAAACATGGTGAATTTTGAATGAATATAATCTTACATTTTTATTCTACTTCCTTCATTTACCTCTCCATTCTCTACTTTCCTCATCTACAAAAGTTTAAGAATTAGAATAGTCAATATGTCTCAGATTTTAGAACTCAAAATTATTTGCATCAAAGATCTGGGCACTCCAAATATAAAACAAAATGATTTCTTAAAAATAGGAAAAGTCAATTTACCACACTGATTCCCAAGAATTCAAATCAGTATCCCTGGGGAGGACTTATAATTTCTTTTAGGGAATATTCTTTTAAGTAGCAAGGTTTAGAATCATCTAATCTAGAAATTCTGTGGTCACTTTTAGAAATTCTTCAGATGCACTGTGTTACCTATAAGATAAATAAATCTCAAGTTTATTCATCTGGTGTTCCAGTTCTTTCCTTAAATCCAGTGTGTTCCCTTCCTTCAATTTCAGATATCAGCTTTAGCTTGCATTTTATGATCCAGTCAGATAGAATGAATTATAAAACACCTATACATACATGCTCACTTTTTCTGCAAGCAGCGATCTGCTATTGTGCTAACTCTGGTATGAAGCTGATGTTGGTATTAAGTCTCCCATAAAGAATTCTCCAAATTCATTCTTTTTATGTTTCAAATCCCATTTTCTTCTGTAAGGACATCTTGTGTTGTATGATAGTCTCTGTGAGCTTCTTGAAAACAAAGAACAGTGTATTGTTTCCTTTCCCCATTTCGGTAACTTATTAATTCCTTAAAAATTTACTAAGACTACTATCTAAATTAAGGATCTACTAGTCTAAATGTTTTAATGTATTCTATTTTATGTTCACAATAATAAAAATATTCTAAAATTGTTATTATTATTTTTTAAATGGGGAAACCTGGATTTGCAGAAAGTATTTCTGATGTCACTTTCTTCACACTACCAGGTTTTTAAGGGGGGAAAGTATAAGAATAAATAAATTGTGATTAAAATGGATTATCCAAAATCTATTTTCTCAATTCTTGGTAAGTGCTGACCTCATTTAAATCACATGGAAGTCACATTCTGATAAACTAGAGTCTGCTGTTAATCAAAGCAAATCAGTACAATTTAGCTTATATTGTAAGAGTTTCAAGAAAGAAAATGCCCAGCAGAAGTATAAAGACAATTCTTTTCAAATTTGTTAGCAAAATTTCCATTTGAAAAACAAAACTTGGCTACTTTTTGTATTTTAAACTATCTTATAACTCCAAAGGACTTGAATTCTGAGTTAGAAATGAGGAGCTGAGCAAAACATGATGGGACATGGTGGGATCCTTTTGAGGAAGCTAAGATACAGGCACTTTCCTTTGAGATTTGACAAAATTAATAATTAACATAAGTACTAACTTTTATTAAAAACATGCTGTGTGGTTTACACACATATGGTTGATATATATTCTATGGTTGTTTAGAATTTTCTATTTATTTGTTTGGGTGTTACCAAACTTTATTCAGTTTTAAATCATATAAATGCATTTTGCTATATCTAAGCATCTTCTTCCCTATAGTTAAGGTTTCTCCTTCAGCAGATTTTAATCATGTTACTTTATCTTTTTGAAGTGGTCCATAAATATAAAGTCTATTTATATACTGCAATATTTCAATTAAAAGTTTTATTTTTATTTTCCTAAACAAATACATTATAAAAATAACAACAATAATAATTCCTGAAAATCACATGTTGTGGAATGCTATTTCATTTCATTTAATCTTCAAAATAACTCTTTGTGTAAAAAAAATTTTACTATCAAAAGAGAAAAATAAGGCAAAGAGAAATGAATTAGATGGCCTAACACCACAAGCTAACTTGAACTGAAATGTGTTTTATTCTGAAACCAAAGTCATAAAGCATTATGACGCTCTTCATCATAATATTGGAAAATATTTCAGTCTTAATTTTGTACATATAATAATTGCAGCTTTGTAAAAATATGAATGTGTATTAAACATCATGACCAGGATTTCAGTGAGGGTATGAAAATTGAAATAATTGTTTAAGGTTGATATCCCTTTCCAGTTATCTTCACCAATCTTTAATGTTACTCTTGTTTTGCTTTGTAGTGGAAAAAAGATACATAGATCTGTAAATAACCTCTGTTCACTCAGAGCTTCTCAGAAGTTCATTTAAAAGGCAATATTTATTTATTCATTGAATGTTTTCTTTTCTTTTTTTTTTTTTTTTTTGAGACCATGTATCGCTATTTTTGCCTATGGAACCCCAGGCTCTCATTGCCTGGGGCATCACAGACTCAAGCAATCTCCAGTCTCAGCTTCCCAGGTACCTGGGATTACAGGTGTGTGCTACCACGTCCAGATTTTTTTTTGGAACTAGGTCTCAATACGGGCCCCAGGAGGGACTGGAACCGTGATCCCTAGCTCTAGCCACTTCATAGGCTGAAGCTTACAGGCACGAGCCACTGTGCCCGGCCCTGAATGCTTTCTTATGAGTGTGAATCTAATTTTTTTACTGAACTATCCTTTAATACACTGAAAATTCATTGACCATGATCTGATTTTGCTGTAGTAGTCTTCTCAAACTTGCCTCAAGCTCACTCACAGAAATCCATACTGAAAGTTTTGGGGAAATTGATTTGCCTGAACAGCTGAAGAGTGAGAATTTTTTTTTTAAACTGTGACTTGTTCAACCTAATTGGGTCAGATCTGATACTGTGTATGGGCCACATTTTTAATCCACTCTCTCTTATGACTTATGTGAAGGTTGGTGTTAGTAGGAAGTTGAAACTATTTCATTGTACTTTCATGATTTTCTCCTCGGTTTCTGATCTCTCCATTCTTTCTCTTTTTCTCTTGTCCTCAGGTCTTACTTCACTTAAGAATCCTGAATCATGGTTAAGGAGATGCTTGCTTGGGGGCAAAGGCACAAAGTTAATTGGCTAACTGTGTGCAGGTAAATTGTCAGCACCAAGAATGCTGTTTTGCATGCAAAAAAAAAAAAAAGTCCAAATCCAAGGGCACATTCCAAAAATGGAAAATTTTCATGGTCATCTTCATGTGGATAAAATTGGTGGGCATCTATGACCATCATATTTTCCCTCCTGATCTTTCTTTGCCCTCTCCTTCCTGAACATGTTCCCTGTATTAAATATGGATTTGGAGAGCCTGGGTGTGAGCAATTAGAGATCTAAAAAGAGTGTGTGGGAGGTTAGAAAGGAAGACTTGGTAGTTAGCTTGTCATCTATAAGTGAAGCACAGCGTGCTGCTTTCTGGCTGTAGTTATATAGAAAAAAATAACAAAAACCAGAAAAACAAGTATTTGTTGAGAGTGTTGAGTTGAATATTGAAATAAATAAACGCTAGAAACTGTGTAAAAAAAGTATCATCTGAAGTGTTTCTTAGAGATGAGGATTTGGAAAATAGCACAAGCACTTCTTAACTTCATGGGAAGGACTTCTCCTTGGGGGCACAGAGGACATGTGCCAGTTTTGCTGTGCTAATCCCATCAGACCTCTGAGTACACATGGAAGAACAGTAGATCAGAAAATGGAAAATGTTATAATCTAATCAACAGCCCCAAAAGGGATCAGCATCTTTTGTAATTACTACTCCTGCCTGAGTCCTTGAGAAACAAATTAACTGTAGGTCCACATGAAACCCACATCGAATGCCATGGTGTGAAGCACTGAAGAGGAGAGCAGACTCAGAGAAGGAAGACAGCTCACCAGTCACTGAGCCAAACTCCTAGGACACCAAGACCTGAATTTCAGTGAGTGTTTCTCAAAGCTCATGTCTCTAGCGTTTGACTTAGGTGGGTATCGATAGACAACTTCCACTGAATCTGGCTGAAAGCAGGAGTGTGAATGAAAACTTGTGTAAAGATTAATCAACCAAAAGTGTAAGGACTGAACTAATCAGTAAGAGACCAAAGAAAGCAGGGAAAAGAGGTTTTAACTAAAGTTTAGCTCAGAGCTGTTTTTGGAATGTGTTCAGAGCAGGTTTTAGTTTGCTCTCAATTAAATTCATTAGAGTGAATACTGAGCAGTTATCTCTTCCATAATTCTGCTTTTAGGAAGAATAAAACCACATTCATCACAAATCAAAAAGCCTTTCTAAAAAAGGTACTATTCAAGGACCACTGGGAATCCATTAATGATTAATTCTTTTCAATTATACAACAAATTCCTCCTGCTGTATTTTCTTTTTGATTTTAATTTTTAAATTCCTTCTGTTTTATAGAAGATATAGCAGAGTTAATAATTTTATTCCATTTCCTACACCTGTATATGTTTGAATTTTTTTTTACCCATCTACAATATTAAGCAAAGTATTTATTTTCAACTAAAGACCTTAACTTTTAAAAGATTCTAGGAGGTCCTCCTAATTTTCAAATCTTGAATTGTCAAGAGTTCTTTCCCTAAAAGCCAAACATCTCTTTATAATGCAAATTTAAGCATTTTCATTCTTTCATACCAATAGAGATATTTAATAGCTCTTAATTCTTCCACTGTATACCAATGATAGTATTAGGTGCCTGGAAATGGTCTTTTAGGAGTTCACATAATAAAGATAAGTAATAGACAAATATGTGATTATAAAATAATTTTATCAATAAACCATAATAAATCATACATGAAACCCTTCATGACAACCTTCTTTAATTTTTCTCCAAATCCTATGAGTTTGCACATAGCATTATTTCTACTTTAATGAGGAATTTGAAACTCTGGTGAAACAATCTATGTGAGCTCATGTACATAGTGAGTGGTGGAAGCAGAATAATTGAACATGGAAAGAATGTCACATGAGAAAGACCTGAGAAAGTCAGGTTTCATAGAGGAGGAGGCATGAGGTTGAGTCCTGCATTAGGTACAGAAAAGGGGATGGCAAAAACACATTCTATGCTAATGACTGTTTTCAATCATTTGCAAGTAAGTGAGAGTTTACAGATTTTTTTAATCTCTTCAGACCATATTAAGAAGTTAGAGATTGCTGACAGGCACATGGAAATGTGGTATTCATACACACTGGAATGCTACTCAGTTATTAAAAAAGATAAATTCATGCCATTTGTGACAGCATACAAGAGACTGGAGAGGATTGTGTTAAGCAAAATAAATCAGATGGAAAAAGATAAACACTCGGTGGTGTAACTTAAATATAGAATTTAGAGAAACCAAACAAAGGGTCAGATAAGCCAAATTAATATTGAATTCCAGAAAACTGACTGAAGAACTGAGGAACAGGAAGGGTGAGAACAAAGAGGGGAGGGAGCACAGTGGACTGTGTTGAGGACAGTCATTGGCTGGTTATGAGTGCAGAACAGTAATCACACCTGAAAGGGGAGAGCCTACACTAAACACAAAAAACATTGTGAACCAATAAAGCACAGAGAAACCATTGTAAAACTCAATAAAATAAAAAAAAAGAACACTTGAAAGCTGAGAGTTTAAGCCTAGAGTACATTTAACTCAAAGTTACAGATTGAAAATTCAGCTGTTTGACAGATTTCACAGGGCAAGCGAATTGTGGAGCAGGGACAAGGGTTTGAGGGGGGTATAGAATGTTTGGGGTAGGGTTTTCATAAGAATTCTTTATTTCCAAATGCCACCTACAGAGGCAGTCTAAACTGCTCATGTGGTTTGTATGAGATATTCAAACTGGCATTTTCCTTTGTTGAACAAAACAATGTAAGTGATAGAAAAGATTCATTATGATGAAATAACATTCCTTAGCACCTGTCTCCAAGACAAATGTGAAAGAGCGAAATGTGAGCAGTAGTCTAAACGTAATTGCCTAGTGACTTGTAGTCAATTGACTGCCTTTTCATATATTTTCCCTCTTGAAGGTAATTTAAATGTTCAAAGATATTGGTGGTCTTTCAGAAAACACTCAGCACCTGGTGCTGTGTGGGGAAGAGGAGTCCTGTCCAGACTCCAACTTCTTGCTGTACGAGATGTGACTCTTACTCCGTGACTGAGCCACCATTTCACCATCATAGCAAGCATGACTTGGTCATGAGTGTTCCCTTTGCTACTCCTGGGCTTGTTAATATGCTAGAATTCAAATCCTGGCTCTGCTACTATATAAATGTCTAGCGTTTTCTAATTTGTAGATTGAGTTAGTTCCTCATTTCCAAAGTTTCTTTGAGAATGAGCAGATGCCAGGAGTGTGTGATGCACAGTGCCTGCTTCATAACCCCGTTCACTGGCACCTTCCTAGGGGCATCTGAGCATTTACAGGGACAGATGGAGCCAGAATGGTATGAAGCAAGAAGAGCTGTGTAATATGTTAAAACCTCTTAAAAATGGGATGTTGATAGTTCTTAGCCTCAGTTATGTGTTTGAATTGAAGCATGATGACCAGGTGAAGTATATTGACCTGAAATATGCTGAAGCATGGTGATCTAAGAAATGCAGCTTAGCAGTCTAGATAAACAACCCATGATTTACTGACTCAGTTAACTGGTCTGTAGCCCAGTTTCTCCTTTCTTCCTGATTCTGTCTTTGGCATATCAGACTTTATACAACCTACCAACAGTGATAGCCCACCTGGAACAGCAAAGCATGTAAAGAGTACATAAATCCTTAACTGCCTGTTAGGGCCACTCAACCTTTGAATATGAATCTGCTGAATCAGTACTGGTACCAATAGACCTGCTCCTTGACAGCCCTGGTGCCCTCATTCCCTGATTGTCAGCTTTCAGAATCAGCTGTCAAAATGTAAAAGATGCCAAAGTGTGCGACTGAAAAGATTCTGATTTAATTGGTCTTTGATGGGGCAGACTCCAGATTTGAGTCTGTAAAAGCTCCCTTGGTGTTTCTACTAATGTGCCCTGAATTGAATTATTGCTTTTCAAACCCCAACAAATTTCATAGCAAGCTTGTTTTCATGTAAATTATGATCCTCTAGGCTTCAGGGTGCCTGAGATTCTGCATTTCTACCAAGTTTCTATATGGAGTTGGTACCATGAGTCCAGAATCACACTCTGAATTGCAAGTGTTTAATGGCCCAGAGCAATGGTTTTCAACCTTGAGTTTTCACAGGTACCAGGGGCCTGTCGAACATCTAGCAATGGAATGGGGGTCTGGCTCTTAAGATCTTATGGCCAAGGTTTAAGGATGGCCCAAAATGTTTGATGATCTTGCTGAAATGTTCATTTCAGTATGAAAATGACATGATGCTGACTTTGTCATTTTTGTATAAATATCTGACTTCCCTCTCAGTTCAACTGTTCAAATTAGAATCAAATTAGAGTCTAAAACTGAATGTGCAGGGTAACATAATCAGAAGTCTGAAAGATGGGTGAACTCAAGTTTGTCAAGTCAATGGCTGGTTTATCTTTCTGTCATGTTTATCTCCATCTGCCAGATTTTTCCTTTTGAGTTAGCAGGGGCCTTGTCAGAACCTCTGTGTGAACCGAAATTCCTGTTGACAAAGACCAAAGGGGTTGGTTGGAGAACATCTTTTCCTGGCAGGTGGGGGAGCAGGCTGTCTCTAGATTTCCTGCTGCTCTCCATAGCACACGGTGCTTTCTAAAGCAGTATCCTGGGGGAGTACAGTAATCCTCCCCCCCTTGACATCAAACCAAAGGAAAATGGAGATGGGATAAAGAAATAGCTGCTTTATTCAGCAGGGAGATGACTGATTTTTTAAAATCCCTGGGACTTCTGGAAGCATCTGCTCACTGATGGACTGGAGCACTTTCCCCTTCTCCTCCTCCTCCTTTTGGATTCATTTTGCTTTCAGCAACTTAACAGCCCTCCACTTAGTGGTGGGCTTTTGGGTACTCTCAGAGAAAAAAATAAAAAGCAACTATGTCAGGATCAAAACCATTATAATATGGCATGTTGTTTTTTATAACCATTTTGTATGTGATTAAGAAACTTCTTGTTTTCGAAGAAGTTTATAAATTTGTAAACAAATTGATGCAAGAATAGAAATGTAGAAAATAAGACAAACTCACATTTAAAAAAATGTTCTTTCCCCGTTAAATGCATTTAGACCTATAAGAACACCTGATTTCTCTATAGAAATATTTGCATGATATAAAGACTAGACAAGGCAGAAAGGTAATAATAGCATGGCATCTGGGTTGTCCAAGGTCCAGAGATTCAGCTTTATCATGTTCCCAACTTTATCTTCCTTATAGAGACATCCAGTTGGGCTACTTGACTTCTGTAACCTGGGCTGCCAGTTTCTGTGATTCAGCAGTAGCATAAGGCTCTAATGACACAAAATCTTCCCAAGAACCAGTCATCGTACGTGTGCTCTTCCCATACATTTCCTGAGAGCCTCACCGTTGGTAAGGTATGGACTGTAATCTTTGCTCTAAAGTATGTGCCTTTGTTTCAGAAAGGGAATAGTATAAGCATGTTTCTCTTGCTTGTTCATTTGGGGTTTCATCAGGCCCAGGGGCTTGTTACCTAGAAAAGACAGAGGTTTCCATGTCCCAGGGATGGAGCTACAGTGGGGGACACGGAAAAATGCTGCAGCAAGATTCCTGTCATGATGACAGTGCAGCTTCAGAGAGGCAGCTCTGGGGATGACAGTCCTATGGCACAGGGCTCTAGGGAAAGGTGTTGGAAGGACAGGGCACTCATTTATTGACTGAAGTAGTTGAACGGGAATGGGAGTAACAATACAAATTTTACCATTTTCTATGTTTGCACTGGGTTAGACTTTGACTGGTCATGAAAAGAATCACTGCTGTTAAATTTATTTAAAATTAAAATTGTCCCTTGGGATCAGAATAATGTGAAATATATACATATATATTTAAAAAATACTTACCAAAATTAGTTACCAAATCTACCATATGCTATAATTTCAATGGTGATTCAGAACAATTGCAAAACAATCATAAATTTGATTTCAATTGAAAAAAAAGTTAGATTAAATTAAAATTGTCAAAAATAGCAGGCTATATTTCTGCCAGGCCGTATTTCTTGTTTGTAGGGCAGTGACATTTTTATGAAATATCAAACAGGAGGGATGGCCTTTTGCCAGGGATGTTTTATTTTATTGATTTATTTATATAGAGTACTGTTTTAAGCACTTAAAAAACTTACCTTGTTAATATAATTAACAATTGATGAGTTGGGCATTACTATTGTTTTCATTTTGCAGAGGAGAGTGTTGAAGATCCAATAGGTTAATTTGCCTGGGTTCACTGGGGCAGGTGCAGGATTTAAACCTTGGATGTTGGTGTCAGGGCATGCAGTCACTATGCTATGCTTCTGCTAAGAGTGAGCAGAGTCTTCCTGATCAAAGAAGAAGACAGCTGTCCTGGCTCTTCGATGCAGGTCCCTAGACTGATGTGCCTGCTGGGAAACTATCATCAGATCTCTTGGTTTTAGAACACCAATCCCTAAACGTTCCACTTGGATTTCCTATTAAAGAAATCTGGGGATTTTAAAAATTAACCTAGATGATGTCTAGCTCCCCAACCCCCACCTTCTCTAAAATCCAAAAACATCATTCTTGGCTTAGAACATCATTCTCATGACCTTAAAATGAATGTGATACTGGGGAGCAGCTGCAGCTTATGCTACCACCTACCACACATTTTCTAGACACTCCAGCTCCACTACCTAAACCAATGTCACTGATGGTGACAATTCTGACCATTCCACCCCTAGCTCCATCTGCCAACAACTATCAAGCTTCCAGGAGCCTCTGAACCTCCCACACCTTGCTTGCTTCTCTTCCATAAAAGCCTGGAGCACACACTTTTCTTCCAGGCTTAATCTGTCTTTACTCTGAGGCAAAGTGGACATTTTTATTACCTATAATTAGCTACCACACCCTTCTCTGCTCTGCCGCATGTAGACAGCTCAGGTTGATGACCACACTGCTCAAGATTATTCTCTCGTTCAAATTGCATGGACCAGACATAGTATGGTACTAGAATTGAACTTCATCTCAAGTTTTCTCCTAGGCTTCTATGTTGCATCTCCTCCATAGCATCTTCTTATTGCAAACTGACATGAGGCTGGAGATTCTAGGCAGCCTCTCTCCCTTTCTGTATGTCTAAGTGGCTGAGAGAAGCAATGCTGACTGAATACAACCAGAGAAGTGAAGAGAATCAGATATTTAAATTTTTGCTATGTTGAGCTCTGTGGATGATCACGCTGACCTAACCAAATCAACCAGATAACTTGGAGCCTCTTTTGGCTTTAGAAGACTAGATCATGGCCAGGGACTGGAAGCAGGGAAAGGGGCTTTCAGGTCTTCAAGCTTGTCTTAAGAATTTGTCTTGAGAGGGAAGTAAAACCATTTCAGAAGAGACCACTGGGAACATGAAGGCAGAATATGACTAGTGCCCCGTGGCCAAGCACTGTCACCTCCTAGCAGGGAAAATGCCAGCAATGTCAGAACAGCATTTTCTACTCAGCTCTGCCTTGTGACTTTAAAGAATTCAACTACCTTTCTGTTAAAGAATGGGGCTATCACCCTTCTCTTCAATGTATCTCTTGTGCCATTTGGTACATACCTATCATCATATCTCTTGAACTGAATCCCTGAATATTCCATGGGAAAGAGAAAATATACTTTAAAAAGCCCTGCCTGCTGGGTGATTCTATAAAGCACTTCAGCTTCTTTCTGTACTCCAATGCTCTGGCAAAATATTCTAAATGCACCCTGAAATGGAAGAGCAAGTAAACTAAAGGGTAATTGACCATCTTGAAATAGGTAGTAGAAATGTATACATCAGTTACACCTCACAGCAGGAGTTTCTGCTACTAATGCTTCCAGGCTTCTCATCTAAAGTGGATAAGACACTCTAGAAACTCAAAACTGATCTTCGAAGACCCCATTACAGCTAGATTTGGGAAGAAGGTCAGGGTGTCTTAGATATTCTCAACTGGTGTGGTTACAAACTCAACCTTTTCTTGAAGGTAAGAACATCTCTGATATCTTCAAACATTTGATTTGGTGTAAGGAGGTACAGAAATTTTTTTTTTATCATAGATTTCCAAAATACACTTGTACCAAAAGTCAGGTAGCATGCTTTCATATCACATTGAAGATGTTTGGATTTACTCATTCTATTATATGCTCCTTAATTCCAGTAGAGGCTATCAATTTAGAAACTCCCATTTTTGAACAGCTACAGTACAGCTTCTACTGACACAGTCAACACTGCACACTATAAACATAACCAACATGCGAATGACAGGTCTTTCCTCCTTTCCTCCCATTTCATTACCTTGAGCTCCTTGACTGTAGAAAAATCTTTGAGCTGACTCAACATCCAAAAGTCTATGAGCAGATTCCACATCCAGAAAATAATCCATTTTGGGATAATCCATCCTTGATGATCCAAATGAAGAGTGTTAGAAGAAAATAGTCACTTGAATGCCTATGAAAGAAGAAAAAAAGCCATGATATTCATACTGTCATAAAAGTCCTTAAAAATTACATAGGTGTGCATATTTTAATTCTACAATAAGAAATACCCTATAGTTGACTGAAAATGCCAATTCTAAAGCCGCAACTCAATATAGCTTTCCTTCTGTGTGAAAAAACAAAAAACAATAACATCATTCAGCCAACATTCATTTAAGGAAATATATTCTACTAAGAAAAAACAGATGATTTAGACTGAAGAGCTATAACATACCAGTCTCTCCTTGCTGGAAAATATTCTATTAAGATCACATACTATCAGTTTTTAAAAGGCTTGTATGATGGATGGCATCACTAAGTGTCAGTTGGTCTGAGTATCGATTCCCAATTGATCCAGGGAGTTCTGATTCCCTGGAGCAGCAAGACTGTCTGGGAACCTGGTGCTCCTCTCCGAGGTACCTTGTGTTTATGACACATGCTGACGTGCGTGCTGTGAAAATGCCTTTCATTTCTTATTTAGGTGATTCTCTGAAGTGCATTTTTTAAAAGGGCAGTAAGATCATCACCTACTTGCCCCTGACACAGGCTGCTTTTGAGAAGAATTTCTGGTTTGTAAAGTAGTGACAATTATTTCGGAATTGTAATGATCCTCATGATATTATCATGCATTAGCCTGCCAGAAAGCGATTTCACTTCATTAAAACAAATTCAGCCTGTTGGCTTCTTCCTATCATAGGTGTCCTTTTCCTCATCCTCCTACAGATGAAGTATCTCTATTTCTGCAGGGTGATTGTGGAAAGAATGAACAAAACAAAGTCTTTAAAATCAAGCTCAAATGGCTAATCCAACTAGTTTCTATTTTAACAATGCACATTTTAATTTAAGAAATCAAATACAGGAAGAGAAAACTTGAAAAAAATGCCCAAAGTTACCCCAATAGCAGACCATACTTACTGTAGACAAAACAAACAAACAAATCAAGAGTTAACTGTGAGCAGTAAAAACAAGAGCACTTGCAGTCAGACTATCTTTGATGTCACTAAATATTCGTGGTGAAAGTAAACAATTTTGATTGTTTGATTAGAATGGCGATGAATAATGTATACTGTCCACTGACTTCCTTTATCAGATAAAATGGCCTAAGCATGTTACCTTAGCAACGGAAGGTGACGCCAGCCTCAGCCGCTTTGTATCCTCTGTGAAGGAAGAAAATGACCAGTTTCCCATGGAAAACTTTGGCAGGAAACCATCACCATCAAATTTTACACATAACTATCATGCAGGTTCACACTCCTCCACTCCTCCCTCCACCTCTTATGCAGAGGACTGTCATAAGCATAAAAAAAATCAGTTTTGGTTTCATAATTTTTATAGATCCAGTTTGATTTGCAGTTAGAATTAAATAGTTAAAATTATAGGAAAGTTCTCTCAAAATTATTAGGGTACCAGCTTTTACCCCAGTGCTGGCTAAAGGTTGTAGGGGAAAGGTCATTTTTACCTAGCGTTTAGCATTTCTGTTAAAATTAATGTACAGATCAGTCACCAACATCTAGGCTGAAAATAACTCTTCCCTTCTGTGAATCAGTCTCTGGAAGAAGCTTAAAAAGCTGCCTGAAATTTCCCAGATTTCGAAAGATGCATTATAACATAGATCTTTTGCGATATTCCCCCAAGAAAGGAAATGTAGCCAAAAAGGTACAGAAAAGGAAGAGTCTCAAAGCAAGCAGGTACTCACCAGCACTTGCTGACCCTTTCCACAGGACACTGAAGAATGTGAAACGAAGCTGCTGTGTGACGCTGCTGAGCCCGCAAGCCCAAGTGAACAGCTTCTAATTTTCCCTTCAATCTCAATTCAAGAGCACTGAGCAGAGAAAAGTGATGGATTTGCCCATTTTATATTGTGATGAAATTCAACTCCTAAGACGAGATCTGAGTGAAGCTGCTCTTTAGAACACATTAGACTGCTAATTTAAGAAAATTGAAAGGTTTTGTTTTACTGTCTTTTATGTGTTCTCTCTGCTACCCCCTCAATTTAATTTGCATTTAAAATTATGCTCATGTCTCCTCAGTTCTCCAAGGTGTGGAATACTTTCTAATCATAACGACTACTTGGATAGGGTTTGATGCAAAGCCACTTTTATTCTGAGCTGCAAAATAAGGTGGGTAATTATAATAGTGAGCTGTTTTCCAGAGTGAAATGCATAATGAACATTTTATTTCATGCCCTCCCTCCTCCTTGGTCTTTCTTACTCCTGTCTTTACTTGCTTGATCAAATCTCCTGCTCAAATCATGTCAACCTATCTTAGTGCATTCCTCTATATCTGAGTGTAACTCAGAGTGTAAATAGTCCCACAAACAAATAATCAAACAAACAAAACCCCATTTTGGTTATATGTCTGGATTTATTCAGGCTGTGTATTTTTCTTCCAAACCTCAGTAAGGACTTCCAGACACAATATTTTGAGATCTGTTCATGAAATGCATAATGCAAATGTTGGGGTTTTCATAAAACTCTTGCATCCTTTGTTTACTAAGCAGAATTGGTAGTAAAGTATGGTGTGGTGTGCAGGATGTTGGATGTTGGATTGTTAAACAAACGGAAGATACATTTAAGAGTCTTGAGAGGAGACCACCAGATCCCCTCTCTCATATATATATATATATATATATATATATGAGATATATATATGTCTTTATATATTTATATATATGTGTGTGTGTAGATAGATAGATAGATAGATAGATATAGATATAGATATAGATATAGATATAGATATAGATATACACAGTTCTGCTAGGTGCCCTTGAGACAATCCTGAATTTGGTTAGCTGTCTTGTGGATTCTCCTATGCAATCAAAACAAATCAGACACTGAACTGATGCTGTAAGAATTAAATTTGATGAAAGAGGAAATTAAAACTACCCATCACATGTTTTATGATCAACTCTAAACTTAGAAAATTCAAAGCTTTGTCCAAATCCAAGGTCTTACTTCTCTATGATTACATTACTGATCGACTCCCTATGGAGGCATGTTGAATACTTGACATTTACAAGAAGAGAAAGCTGGTTCCTTTAGCTTACAGTAAGGTGTGGGCGACAGACTGTGAACTGTGATTTGTTCTGTGATTGTGGGAAGAGAGAGAGAAAGTGGGCTGGGGGGGGGGGGAATAGGACCAATATACTGCTCAGGGCAAACACCAAGCTCTCAGGTGAGCACAAATGAATGAATTTGGAAGAAACAGTTGACTCCTTGGGGTTGTGGGATAGGTTTAGAATTTAGTCATTTTTGGACAATTGACCTTGCAAGGAAGGCAAATTTGAAGTGTCTTACAAAATGAATATATACTGTAAAAGGATCATGATAAAAAAATGAGAGTAGAGAAGTAAATTTCAATAAATGTGTCTAAGAAGAGGATGATTATTTACTTACAAAAAAAGGACTTTGTTTTTCTAAATAAGTAACTAATTGATTCTTTAGCACAATATGACTAGTTTCTAAAACAGAGTTTCAAAATTGATTTTAAAAACAACTATGTGATTTTACACATATGTGGTACATAAAGAAACAGAATAAGTGAATGAAAAAAAAAGAAAAATAAACATAGATGCTATAAGACCAGATTAGTGTTTACCAGACTGGAAGGGGTTAGAAAATCAGATGGAAGGACTAAATTATATGGTGAAGGATAGGAAAAAACTTTCAGTGTGACTTTAATATATTCTGATTTTGATTTATAAAAGGATACACCAGCAACCTATATAGGAACCTGTAGTAATATAAGCCAGTTTTACATTCAAAAAATAATTTTACTTTCTGGAGACTATAGCCATAGATTATATAGGAGCAACTTTCTGAAAAATAATTTTTGAAGGTGAGGAATATTCAAAAGCCAATGTCAAAATCTGATCAGCTATGCTTTATAAATTTGATCATCTCTAAAGCAACTTTAATAATGATTCATTGTTCTGAGATATAATAGAACAAGGCAAAGAAGGAGGCAAGGTTCAACAAAGGCAAGGTTGAATTATCATTTATGCAACACTGAACAATTCAGCTCAAAACATCCTTACGATACCAGCTCAAAAATTTAACTCACAGTATTAGGATATCTCAGTAAGTCAGACAGAACATTGTTATTTAGAAGATGACCAAAGTAGAGTCATATCTTTTATTTATTTTTAAAATTTAAAAAAAATATTTTTTAATTGATTGTACACACATACACACATCTATCTATCTGTTTGTCTGTCTGTCTATCATCTATGTATTAAATTGTTTAAAATTATTTTCCACCCTGAGATTCTCCCACCACCAGTGATATATCTTAATCTCTTATGCCCATCCCTCCCCTGTTTTTACCCTCCTCTCACTCTCTTGCTCTATGCTTCAGTCCTGTAGACAGTTTAAATTTTTCTTGTCTATTTGTTTGTTTGTTTTCCCTATATCCCTCATATAAGTGAGACTGTGCAATATTTCTCTTTTTCTTTCTGGTTTATTTCTGCTAACACGATTCCCTTAGCGCCATCCATGTTGCTGCAAATGACATAAGATTGCTGAATAATATTCCATTGTGCATATATGCCACAATTTTCTGACACAATCATCTGTTTTGGAGCATTTGAATTGTTTCCATATCCTGTCTATTGTAAATAGATAGTGCTGCAATAAAATCTGAGCACAGGTGTTCCTTTGAATGAGTGCTTATGTATTCTTTGGTAGATTCCCAGAAGTGTGATTGCTGGATCTAATGGGAGCTCCATTTTCAGTAGTTTGAGGGTACTCCACACAGCTTTCCATACTGGCTAGACCAGTTTCCATTTCCACCAGCAGTGTAAACGTGTTCTTTTCTCTCTATACCCACACCAGCATTTGTTGTTGCCTGTTTGTTTCTTTGTTTTTAATATGGGCCATTCTTCCTAGTGTGAGATGATATCTCATTGTGGCTTTGATTTGCATTTCCCTGATTAGTGATGTTGGGCATTTTTCATAAGTCTATTGGTCATTTACATTTCTTTCAAGAAGTGTCTTTTTAGTTTTTCACCCCAGTTTTTTGACAGGGCTTTTTGTTTTGTTTTTGTTATTTTGTGTCTTTCTTATGACGTTTGTTATCAGACCTTTATCATTTATATGGGGGAGCAAAACATTTTTTCCCATTCCTTTAGGTTTCTTTTTGTTTCGGTTATTGTCTCTTTTGCTCTACAGTAGCTTCAGAGTTTGATGTAGTCCCAGATATTTATATTTTCCTTCATTTTTTTAAGCATTGTTAATGTGTACTGAAAAAGGTTTCTGAAGCATAAGTTTTGGAGTATTTTGCCCATATTTTCTTCTATGTATTTTATAGCTTTAGGTCTTCCATCTCAGTCTTTATCAATTTTGAGTTGGTTTTTGTGCATGGTATGAGGGAGTAGTCCAGATTCATTCTTTTTCACATAGAAGTTCAGTTTTCCCAGGACCATTTGTTGAAAACACTAACTTTGTTCCATTTATGTTTTTGTGCCCCTTTGTCATAGATTAGCTGAGTGTAAATGTATGGCTTTAATTGTGGACTTTAAATTGTGTTGGTTTATGTGTCTTTTAATTCCAGTACCATGCTGTCTTAATTATTATGGCTTTGTAGTATAACTTAAAGTCTGAGAGTGTAATTCTTCTCTCTCATTCTGGTCAATAGTTTTGGTTGTTTGAGTTTTTTATTATTCCATATGAATTTCAATAGTAGTTTAATTTTTTTGAAGAATATCATTAAGGTCTTTCTTGGAATTGCATTGAATCTGTAGGTTGCTTTTGGTAGGATGGTTATTTGATAATGTTGAGTCTTCCAATCCATGAGCAGGGAATGTCTTTCCATTTCTTTGTATTTTCTTCTATTTGTTTTAGCAATGTTTTATAGATCTCTTTGTATAGGTTTTTCGTGTTTTTTGTTAACTTTATTCCCAGGTATTTAATTTTTGTTGGGACAACTATAAATGGAATGGTTTTCTTAATTTTTCTTCTTCAGATTGATTTTTCACATATAAGAAGGTGACTGATTTTTGTGTGTTGCTTTTGTAAATTGCAACCTTACTGGACTGCTTTCTTATTTTCATTAGTTTTTCTTTTGAGTTTTTAGGTTTCTCTATATAAATTATCACACCATCTGGAAACAGTGATAACTTTACTTCTTCTTTCCCTATTTGGATTTCTTATGTGTCCTTCTCTTGCCTTATTGCTCTCGCTAGGATTTCTAGTATTGTATTGAAAAGCAGTGGTAAGAGTGGACAGCCTGGCCTTATTCCCAATCTCAAAGGGAAAGTTTTCAGCTTTTCATCATTTAGGGTGATATTGGCTGTCATGTGCTTTAGTTATTATGTTATGTGCTTTAGTTATTATGTTAAGGTATATTCCTTCCTTCCCCAGAATTTAAAGGACCTTTATCATAAATGAATGTTGAACTTTATCAAATATTTTCTCAGTATCTATTTATCTGACCATGTGGTTTTTACTTTTCTTTTTGTCGATGAGTCATTTCTTTTATATGGATGATACTACAATATGGAAGTTGAAAACTATAAGACTGAAATAAGTAATCAAGAATTACTAAAATACATGGCATGGCAATGATGTACATGCTCACCTGCTTTCAGTTTGATGGTAAGAGGATGTGTGTATAAGTGTTCTATAGACAAGAGGAAGAAGTATTCTAATAAATAAAAATGAAGGTTTATTTCAAGATGGAATCTGCAGACCAGTAAAAATATCAGCTCATATCAATTTATCTTTGAGTTGTACTTATTTATTCTATTGGAAGACACAAGAAAAGAAGGAAAGTCTTGATTTTTAAAAGGAACAACTTCCTTTTTCTGCTGCCATTTGATTGACTTCCACCAGACTTCTATCCCTTGGTAGGATAACTGAATTGGAGATCTTTGGTAAAGTGTTAGCCTAAAAAGATATAGATAACAATATATTTATTTATTTTTATAAATAGGTGACTCAAAAAGTTGAATTTTGAAGAAATATAATTCAAATGCAATAGTTTCTTTCTACTTGGCAAGTCATCTCTGAGCCTATCACTCAAAATAAGTCTCCTATTCTCTGCTCATTCAAACGTCCCATTCAATGGGTGGGAGGACAGTAAATATTTTATCTGACTTTTTACTCACAGTGAATCTTCCTGTTAGGGTCCATGATTCCTGAAAGACCAACAAGAGACTAAGAGTCACATAAGCAAGCTTTATTTTGCAAGGTCCGCAATAACTGCTGGCTAGGGCCATCTTCCAAAGAGAGAGAAGAGAGCAATCCCTTTCTGCCTCTTTGCCCCCTTTTTATATCATCTTTGTTTACCCCAGGAATTCATGCCCCACAGGTGGTATGACCACAGGTCACCTTGTTTATCTCAGTCTATTTCCTGATAGCCTTGGGGGTGGGGGAGAGCTTATGCCATGGGTGCCTGCCTTGCAGGATAAGGTAAAACAATGCACTCCTATCTGTCCAGAGGCCAGCCCCTTAAAAAAATGATTATAGTGACCTTTACTCCAGGGATATTTTTAGAGCTTGTCATGCCTTTTCAGGGCCCAACAAGGAACATTAAGCCATGATCCATTATTTTTATTATAGAATGAAGGCTGAAAGAGTTGAGAAAATAAACTGAAATAGTTTCACAGGGAGGGAGGGAGAGTTTAATTTATTTCATGGAAACCTGCAACCATGCTCTGAGAGATTACTCATGTGTGAAATGACCAGGTCTGTAACTAGTGGAGAAGCATTAAACAAGAGTCAGCATTCCATTTAGAATAGATCTAGAATGAAAGCCCAGATGCAGATTCATTCCTACATCCTAATCAAGAACATTATGTTCAATGTGTTTCCCCTTAGCCCATCTTTGATTAAAAGTCTCTCAAACAATAATGCAGCTTTTTGTTCGTGAAACTGCACTGAAGACTCACTATAGTGGAGGGGAGGATTGGTTAATTTGGTAGAAAACCAGAGTCAATAATAGTGATGACTTTGACCCCAACAGCTTATCAACTTCTAAAAATACAATTTCCCCTTATGTGTAACAGTCATAGTCTTCACATGTCATCTTAAATGGTCTATACAAAAAAGTTTAGAAACCACAAGAATTAGTGAAATGTGGAGGAAAAGGTACCTTTGTACAATATTAGTGGTAATGCAAACTGATACAGCCCTTATGGAAAGTATGAGGTCTCAAAATATTAAAAATAGACTGACCATATGGTCTAGAAAATTCACTCCTACATATCTACCCAAAGAATGCAAAAACTAGTTAGGATGGACATTGGCACTTCTATGTTCATTGAAACTCTATTTGTAATAACCAAGTTTTAGAAACTAAGTGTCCAAAACCAGATGAATAGATAAATAAGATGTAGTATATACACACACAACGGAATGCTGCTCAGTGATAAATGGAAAGAAGTGCCTACATTTGCAACAACAGGGATGGAACTGGAGAGGATAACACTAAGCAAAATAAGGCAGAAGGGGACAAATACCGAACAGTTACACTTATGTGTGAAACATAGAGAAACAAAACCAAGGGTTAATAAAAATTAATCTTGTAACAAAACCTAGAAGTCTGTCAGTAGAATTAAGATTACCAAAGGGGCAGGTAGGAGATGGAGAAAAAACTGTGGGAGGGTCCAATGGACTATGGAGAAGGATTATGGGATCTTTGGTAGTGGGTGTGGTGTGGACCTCTAAAGAGATCTTTGGATCATGTGCAGTTTTTCCCCCTTTTTTTATTGATTGCATATATATATATACACATACATACATATACATATACATATATACATATACATATATACAATTTTTTTATATCATTGCATACCTCAAAGTTCTCCCACCATGATATCACCCATGAACCCATAATATTTCTTGTGCTCATCCCTCCTCTGACTTTATCCTCCATCTCTCCCATCCCTTCCTGTATAATTTAGTTCCATAATTAGTGTTTAAGTTTTTATTCTTTCTTGTCCTTTTGTCTGGTTTCTCTTTACCCTGCATATGAGGGAGACCATGAACCCAGGATAGCAGAAATAAGCCAGAAAGAAAAGGATAAATAGTAGATGGACTTACACAGGTAGTGTTTTAAACCAGTGTAACCTCAATGAAAAACTGAAAACTACTATTTTCTGGCAAATCAATTCTAATGACTTAATCTTAATTATAAGGATATCCTGTGCTTCTCAAATGTTTGCATCTTTCCAACTCACTTTTACAAAACACCTACATTAATATCTGGTTTTCGCTAACCAAAAGAAATTTGAAAATGACTTTCATTTTTGCAATAGGGGATGGAAATGGAAACTTCCTCTATTTTTTCTGCAGCAACAGATCTGGAGACAGCTCCCTCAGCAGTGAGGGAGGCACTTCCAAGCTTCTTTCCTGCAAGTTATGTGTTTATCTCAGCATTCCTGCTATTACTGTATATTAGCATTATTTTAAATTTTATGCATTATTTGGTAGGTAACTTTTTGTGTCTGTGGATGCTCAAAACAGTTCCCATGTAAATGAAAGATAAATATGCCACTTTGGCTTATGAAAGATTTCATACGAAATCTTTGGGATAACAGGGGAATCTGTAACATGGAAATCTCTGAGCTTGGCAGAATGTATGTACTCACAAATTATGTCTCTGTTTTAGTGCTCATCTAAATGATCTGGAAATAGAAAAATGAAGACATAGTGAGTAGGGAGATGAAAAATTCTCAAGGCACTCTCTACTTACTCTAACTCCCAAGTCCTTAAATATAAAGACATGAAAGTGTCACCTAATGAAGATATATGTTAATAGCAGTAGGGTATTTTTTTTATCACAAATTTGATAATATAAAGTCATACTTTATCCCCTCTGGCAAGAAAATCACATTGCTCTCAATTCTTCACATATATGTAATTTGTTTTCAAGCGAAGAAAAAAAACACAAGTTCAATTTCATTTTTCTAGTCCAAAAATCCAAATGGAAATCTGAAAACATCCAAAGTCATATCGCAGAATGAAAGAATAATGATCTCTGAAGACTGGAAGTCTTATATAGAACCTCTACAGAAGATATAGTCTTGAACTTTCAAAGCACATTAGGAAAATAGGATTTGCAATAGCAGTGAGGGCCCTCAAGTAGTAAGTGTGATTTTAATAAAGCAGCATAGGTCATTTTCAGTCATTAGGATGTCATTTGTACATCTCCACACTACTTTCATAGTGACGGTGGTAATAGCATAGGTGATAGATGAATAGATAACTGTTAGAAACAGATGACGATATATAATAAAAGAAACTGATCAAAATGAACTTAAACATAGTAGCTACCTTGAACAACATTTTTGTAATGTGTTCCCAAGTACAAAGTTCAAATTATTATTGGAAAGTTAAGAGAGAATTTTGGTAATTTTTTTATTACATTGACAAATTCTGTAAGAGGTCTATATGTTTAAATATTAATACTGTTTTCCTTACATATATGTGCAAGGGTATTTGATGTATGTCTTTGCATATCAAATAATGTTTCATGATGTAGTACCTGGATTCATTTCAGATTTAAATATCTCTGAGATCTATTATCTAAGACATTAAGGGTTATCATATCATAAGTATCAGGTTTCCAGATAAACATTCCTACTGCTAATGAACTGAAGGTAACAGGAGATCCATGTTCTCTGTAATGTTCATAAAGGGGAGTACTGGTAAGTGGATACTCTCTTCTCAACTGGAGAGAATCTTATTGGTATTCACTGAATTACAATTTATGGCAAGTGTTAGAGTACATAAAAATTATCATGTTTAGTCTCATTGCACTCATTGTCATCTGTTAAAAAACAAAGATGCTATCCAGTTACTCAGGAGACAATGCTGCAAAATAGTTACTATAAGTACACAACATAGAATAGAGAATACAGGCAATTTAGGTTAAGTATTATTTAAAATATTTTTAACAGTTTATATTTGCAAACAATGTGGGATTAAGTGAAGCCAGGACCCAAAGATGAACCCTGGACCCAAAGATGAGCCCAGTTCCTTTCATTGAGAAAGGAATGTGGGCATTGCAGTCATCTGCATCTGAAAGACAGAGACTAAGACTAGCCTGAGGCCAGTTCCCCTTTTTAGAGTAAAGTGATTACCTGGGCAGATTTGGGATTATGTAATGCAGGGTCCTGAGGTCCAAGGCAGGCACAGAGGGCAAAGGGAGGTAACACACCAAGGTGGGATGGTGAATGGGAAGCAGGGAGAAGGTTAAAAAGAAGGAAGGTGGAGTGGGGAGATACACAATTTTGGAGAGGATCGTGGAGAGTGGAGTGAGAGCGAGAGCCTGGAGATAGGTTTCAGGCGCGGAGGTTTTGGGCCTCAGAAGAAGGACCCAGCTGGGTCCTCTGGAGCTTCATCACCTCCACAGCACTCGGTTCCTGAGGAGCAAGACCTGTGTGAAGGCGGAGGAGAGGTGACCCGGGTGAAGTGAGGAGCCACGGTGACACTCGGACAGGCCTGCCTTTGGGAGACTGTCTGAGCCCCACCTGTGTTGGCTGGATTCATCTGGTACCAACTGGAGCGACAGGATTGGGAGTCAAGGTCCTGGCATTTCCAACCAGAAGTGTCCTAAGACTGAGGTAAACCCCACGAAGAAGCTCCTTGAGGAGCAGAAGTGGGGCTCTATTATGTTTGGAACATTTGTGAGGGTGTGGACTCTTTCAATTTGTTTTTTTTTTTTTTTTTTTTCGGTATTTGTAAATAAATCTCTTGTCTATCCTGGTTGTTAAGGTTTGATATCTGAGCAGCTACTGTGTGCAGGTGGAAGAACCCATAGGAAGGAGGAATTTAAACAGGGGTGTCTATCCCCCAGAAAACATAAGCACTCTGCCTATATCATAATCAGTTGTAATACCATCTCCATTATTTTGTTTGCAAATAAACTTGTAGTTCTTCAAAATCCCAGAGTACTTTATTATAGTTAATGATATATACATAAGAATTAAATAAGCTCATGTATGTAAAGCATCTAGAACAGTGTCTAGATCATAATAAGTTTGCCAGCTTGGTATTTATTTAACCAGTTTCCCTTACAAGAGGGTTAGTGGGCTCCTGCAAGTTCTTCAGTT
>PVHY01003098.1:42838-113813 GCA_004024945.1 Uropsilus gracilis | reverse complement strand
TTTAAACTGTGTATTAAAGTTTTTCTTTTCTGCAGTTTTTGGAGCTGAAAGCAGAGAGCAGTTGGCTGGCTTTTGCATATCAATGGTAAAGGTGATCAGTGAAAATGCTAATGAAGAGTGTGTAGCCTGCTTTGTAGAGAGTAGCAGGCAAATAAGAGTATCCAGTTAAGGTTAAAGGTAATTGCAAAGGAACTGTTTGAGAGAGAGAAGCAAGCAGATAGCTGTATCCAGTTAAGTAAAGACAGAAAGTCTCTATATACCCTGTTTCACATTGTTTACTAAATAGAAGTCAGCTCATTTTTAGAATTCCACAACTTCTCTGGCTCATACTTTGTAGTTGCCTGATCATGGTCTCCCGTGGACAGTTTCTCTCTCCCATGGCAAAGCAACCCATCTTGAGAAATAATACTCTATCTGGCACTTCCAAAGAAGTCCCCTCTCCACTCTCTCCTACAGGGCACCACCTGGGTAACTTCATTAACTTTGCTGATATGTACATTGATAAAGCTAGAGGAAAAAATATGGAGTTACTCCCTTGTTGCTTTAGAATTGCAAATTTCAAAGAGAATATGCTAAGTTGTAAGGATGGTCCTCATTAGAAGACAACATCAAACCTTCAACTAAATACTTGGAAAAAGCTGGAACCTGCGAAAAAGAATGCCCTGCATTTGGAATATGTGCTGCTGATGAACTCAGATTAATTGGATATGTGGTGAGGTGATCAGAGATTAAAGGATAGAGACTTTGGATAATGGTGGGGTAACTGGGTTTTTCATATTTACTTTGTAGCACATATTTAGGTAATCACTTTGTTTAGCAATAGAGAGTTTGTTCATTTAACAGTTTTCTCTGGCTTTGAAAATTCTGGCTTGGGAATTATAGTAAGAGCTATGGGTGGCAGTTAATCCTTAAAGGTAGACTTGAAGTTTTTTTGTTTTTTGTTTTCCCCTCTGCCTGGGAGAGAGCCAGGAAAAGCTAGTGGGTGAATGGCAGGTATTTGAAAAACAAAGATAACTATCCTGAAAGCTTAGTGTAAGTAAAGGTTTTTGTCCAGTTGCTTGCAAAAGGTTAAGGCTTAAGTTTGATTTAGAAAAAGCTGGAAAAAGGAGTTTTAGGTAAAAAGCCTTCTCTCTCTCCTGATATCAACATTAGCTTTGTGTTCTTCTCACAGGAAGAAACTGATTCCCAGTCAAGCTTGTTACCCATACTTTAATCATTTAGTTTGGAGAAGACAGACATCTTATTTCAAGGATAATCCAAGAAAGTGTGTGACTAAATTTACAGACAAGAAGAAAACCCTATTGAAATACAGGTACACCAAAAAGACCCTTGTAAGAAATAAAATTCCATGAGGGCTGCTGACAACATGACACTACTTCCTTGAATTCTAAATACCTAATTGAAAGTCAAATGGTCCATATCTCACTTGGGGGCCAAGGGGTAATACTTAAAGGATTTTGAAAATGTATGAAGACAAAAGTAAATGAGTAATACTGACATTTTGCTCTGGAATAAGAACAAAATGCATGTTACAGTTTGTGATGAAAGGTGCCCAGGAAGAATTCAGTGGTTATATAAGGAGATCACATTGACAGATTGGAGGTGGAAATTCACAACAGGCATGCCCTGGAGTGTAGATGATGAACAAAGCTCTCTCAAGGGGATGCAAAAGACACAAATGATCAAATTTGTTTGGAAATGAATAAGAAGTGACTAAGGGGTACACTTTTCCCTCACCCAAGGGGAAAGCAAAGCCCAAAGCTTCTTGCTGACTGATGTGAAAGGGAACTAGCTCAGATTTTGAGAAACCCTGTTTTGATCTGAGACTGGAAAGCTGTATTCTGTAGCAGTGTTGTTGAGGAAGATCCTGGGAGGCGTGGAAATGGGGTTGAGTGGAGCCCAGTGGTTGTGGTTTGCACATTTGGAGGCAAAATAAATTAGGTTGCTCCTTTCCCTCACATAAAGTTGCTCATGGTCCACTTTTGCTCTCATCTCCAGGATGGATTTTCCCTTTCATGGCATCAAGGCATGATAGGTATACTGATTGTTCCCCTGGGTGCAGAAACTCTAGGGTGGCATCTGCCTGCTTTCCTGACACCAGACCTGTTGATTATTTGTCTGAAAACTGTCTTTACAAATTTAATGGAAATCAAGTACAGCCTTCAGGTTTACGCTAAAATTGCTCTTCCAGACAGACTCCTGATGCTGGGAACAGGTGACTTGCTCCCTCCTTCCTGGTCCTTGTGTCCATGAAGTCCTGAGTTAGCTGAAAAATGCAATCTAAGCAAATTCCAGTTCCTTACTGAAATGCAATGTGGACATCTCCTTAGTGCTCACTTCTTTCCTACTTTCTGGCTCTTTTGTTTTAAGCTGTTTTTCTCTCTTGTGAGTTTTAGAATGCTATCAGAGGAGGCTTTGTTAAGATTCTTTTACCAGCTTTCTATACCAGAGGAAAACTTTTACCTTTTAATCTGATACAAAGAGGCAAAAGTTTTTATTAACCCTTAAGCTTCTGCACACAAGTTACCTTTTTCATTTAGATACCTGCTGCTTGTCCCAGGGCCCTTTCCATCCCAAAACAGAAAAAAGAAAACAAAAAAAAACTTTTATTCTCTGACCTGTCTTTTGTCCCTGCTGAAACAGTGTGACAGGAGAAATACTTTTTGCCTTGACTTAACACATACAGACCTGCTTCCTTCTATGAAGCAGGCTGCAAACCGTTACATTAGCAATTTACCTTTAGCTGTAAGTAGATACACCTATCTGCCTGCTTCTCTCTCTAGGAAGCAGGCCACAAACGGTTTATTAGCATTTTCACTCTTTGCCTTCTAATAGTATGCTAAAATCAGCTACCAGCTTCTCTCTGCTTTCGTTCCCTCTTTCAGACCTAAAAAGAAAAACTAAAAAACACAGTTTAAACTTTCGTGTATTCTTTCCACCATCCCCAGCCTTCTCAACCAAAATACCAAACCAATACAAGACTATCAGTGCAGACTAATTTGTTTCTAACAAGGTGATTTCCTAATTACTATAAAAGAAGCATGTAAGTAAAACTCCGATTACTTTAACATTGTCCAAAACCTTTCTCAACATTGTCCAAAGTCCTTTCCCAGATTGCCCAAAAATCCTCAGTCTCTCAGTCCTGATCATCTCATCAATGTCCAGTCAGAGTTCATCTCCAGAAGCTTGAAGATATATTCCTTTGGCTGCTCCCTTGACTTGCTATTCCTTGTCTTCCACATTGTCTTTTCCTTGTATTCCAGGTATCAGAACTCCATGGTGCCGGACCAGCAAAGTTCACTTTCTTTTCTGGTCTGACTTTCCCACGGCCTCTACCAGACACAAGTCAAACTCAGCAAAACAAACTCCAACACGGAGTTCAAATCTGCAAACTTCTTAACTGCCTTCAGCACACTTGCAGCTAGCCCAGGCCAGTCAGAGGCAGCCCCAGGCCTTGGCCACACATGGCCAAGCTCACATGGTTCACATCTCCATCTTACAAAATGGCCGATCCCAAATCAGAATTCAAATCTCTCTCCTCCATGAATCTCTCTGACCTCCTTATTGGAATCTCTCTCTTTGTTTCCACACCCTTTATATACCCTGATTTCCTGGGTACTTCCAGGAAGTGCACCTGAACCACTTCACTTCTTTCTACCCCCTTGCATCTTCCTGAGGGGAAATTCCAAATAAGGTCATTCTCACATTTTAACATACCTTCCTTGAAATATGCAATCTTAAACAGGAGACAGTGGGGGAGGGGTAGCACCCTCTATCACTGCCACCCCCTTAGCCCCTTTGTATGTGCACTCCTAAAACCAGACTGAACTCTTAAAGTGATCAAGCTATTTATTACTAAGTAAGCAAGTAAGGAAGTGATTACCTAACTATGTACTATAAAATAAGCATGTAAAACCCTGGGTTACCCCATTACATGCTCACAAAATAAACATGAGAAACCCAGTTACCCTACCACATGTCCAAAACTGTCCTTTAGTCTTTTGGTCACCTCACCACTTGTCCAGTTGATCTGAATATACAAGCACGTGATCCAAAAGTAGGGTATTCCTCTTTCTTTCTTTGACATCTGTTTCAGCTTCCTCTAAACACAGGCTCCAAGACACAGAATTCTTCTTTCCTTTCAGCATCCATCTCAACTTTAGGCAGCAGATAAACTCTAAGATAAAACAGGAAACAATAGCAGGTGCATCTTCTCAGGCTTCGCTCATGGCCTCTCCAAAAACATCTGAATCATGCTAGATAAGACAAACTCCAACAAGAAGTTCAAATCTCCAAACTCTTTAGACTCCTTCAGCATACACTGACAGCTTATGCATGCTAAAGCTTATGAGTCCATGGACCTGGGTTGAAGCCACAGGCCCTAGGCCACCTTGGCCATCTCGGTCTGGCCCCCATCCTACCTCAGTCTTCATGACTGAGCCCTCATAATCTTCCCAAAAAAAGCCTATCATTTATTTCCCTCTTAAATGCCTTTTTATATCTCCCTCCTTGTTTTCTCTCTGTAAACAGTTTTGTCAATCATCTCACATCACAAAAGCCTTGTTTTTCTTTTCTCCTCCTCTTCGATCCTTCTGAAAGAAAACTATGAATTCTAATGAAGGTTGCCAAACATACATTGTCATAGTCAACCTAAACTTTTTAAACCTGTGCCCTAAAACAATCAAGTCAGAAAGTCAAATCTCTATAATATTGCCAGTTCATTCTAAAAATGGACAATTCTAAAGCAAAAGGGGAAATACCTTATATTTCCCAGTTACACCATGTTACTATCAGTGCATAATATCAGCTATGTTAATGGCAGATGCCACTCTAACACTCTCACATCACAAAAGCCTTGTTTTTCTTTTCTCCTCCCCTTCTATCTTTCTGAAAGTCATGAATTCTAATGAAAGGTCATCAACCACACCTCAACATAGCCAACCTAAACTTTGTTCACCTGGGACCTGAAATAATCAATTCAAAAAGTCATATGTTCATAATACTACCAAGTTCTTTTCAAAATTTACAATACCAAGCAAAAAGGAAGTGTCTCCTATTCCCTCACTACACTTTCTTTCCAATGCTACTACTAATGCATAACACATCAGCTATTATGCTAATGGCAGATGCCACTCCAACAAGAACAATACAAATTTGAATTCTGGAAATATACATTCATATATTTAGTCCTGGCTTTGCACTGTTTCCATATATGTGGATTTCAATAGCATTCCTTAAGTAATATCTAGCTAATAATAAGAATCAAAAGAAAAATTTAAAAGTAATGTTTACAAAATTGATGCACAGGACATGAGAGAAGGAAGAGGGATTTGGGGGTGGGAGGGGCACAAAAAACTAAGATGATGGCTCACAGGTGGTAAGGTGGTGGGAGAACCCTGGGGTAGATAACAATGTAAAATAAAATAAACAATGTAATAAATAATGATAAAAATAGAAAAACAAAAAATTAATGAGTCAAATCCAGTTTCCACAGTACCTTTGGTCACTAAGCAGTGGCATCAAACAGAAACTTTAATGCTGCTAGCATGTTGCTCACAATCATTACAGATGCCAGCTGTGATCATTGACCTACATATCCCCATTCTCAAGAATTGTCAGTGACTGGTCATTGTACATCTGGCATTCAGCTCCTCATGGAGTGTGTTGTGTTGCCTCCTGTTTCGGCAGAGTAGTAGAGATAATGCAGCCAAAGTGCTTTAACTTTTAAAGCACAACTTCATCACTGTTTCTCTTGGGAACCTGTAAATGTGAAAATTTGCTATTTACCACCAAACAACTTCATTAATCCAATTGATAGGCCAAAGGGGTGTTTTAAATTTTAAAGCCTATTTTCTTATATGGACTTTAGGAAAAGTTGTCAATACTGCAACTGGAGATCATGTAACTTTAGCTGAGTTTTGGGAGAAAAATCTCATAAAGTGTGCATTTGCTAACGTTTAAGCATTATGGCAGGATGTAAAAGTGGATAATATCTGTGCAATATGACAGAAACTTTTACTGCATTGTGCAAATAACTGTAGGACTCAAGTCAAATGTAGATGGAGCTAAAATAGCTGCCTTTGGGAATATTGAAACTGCTGCTGTTCTAGAATGTAACTTTGTCATCAGAAGATTTTCATAAAGGTGACCTGATCAGCATAAATGAGAAAGGCTTGAATGAGAAGGACTAGGACTTCCCAGAAGAAAAGACACTGAAAAAACAAAACAAAACAAAACAAAACCCTTCACATTAAAGTAGCTCTCAGGGATTTTACACTGTGAAAGGCACAGAAAATAAAATGTTTGTTAAGTGGATCAAGACTCAGAAAGAAGTATTATTAGTGCAAAGTTAAGGGGCTCCCAGGAACCCCAAACTGTTGAAGTGCACACACTTAGAAGGATCTAAACAACTGTGTGCACAAAAAGTAAAGGGAGTACATTTATTGTGAAAGACTGTTAGTAGAATTAGTGTGCATAGAGAGAAGAAAGGGTATTTGTAATAATTGTTCTTCAATAAAATCCTCCAAATTGCCTATCCCTTATTGAGTAAATGCCCAACCAAATATAAAATGGGGTGACTGAGACCTGAGAACTGGCCACAAGTCTAAGTTACTTTTTATTGGGGAACTTCAAGAGGGTTGTTAGGCAAGTTTGGGATAAAAGGAGAAATGTAATTGAAGTTCATATATATTCTGGTTCTTGGATGCATATGTACCATTGATTCACAGTTCTCAATGAGCCTTGAATTTTACTTTTTCATTTCTACAACTAGATCAGCACTTTGATCTTTCTCCACTGATGACTGGAAATTTATTTAAAGAGAAAAAGGCTAATATTTAGTAAAATAGGAACTGAAACCATGTCACATTTTTGGGGCCAAATTGCAGAAGCAACTGGGGAGAAAAACAATACTAACTTAGTTTTTATATGCTAGGAATTGTTTAAAGTATATTCAGTGGTTAGGTATTTTTTAAAAAAAAACTGAATCATTTATGCTATTATACAATATTAAGGGATACTTTTATCCTTCGTTTGCAGAAGACCAGACTCAGCTGGTACCTGGTTGACTAAGGATTTGAATCTTTACAGTGGGGCTTCAGAGTTTTATTTATAATCATTTCTCCTTGATCACTGCTTGGGCTGAATCAAGGGACTTAATTGTATCAGAAAACTTTTGTCAGGACAAAAGAAACAGTGGGCATTTCCCCAGATACACTTCATCTTCCTTATAGTTATTTTTTAATATAATTTTTATTTTTTAGTTTGATTGTAAATGCATATGTACATATGTGTACATATGTGTGTATACATGTGTATATGTATACATACACACTTATATATACATATATTTTTCACATCATTGTCTACTCTGGGGTTCTCCCACCACCTTATCACTTGTGTAACATCATAATCTTTTGTGCCCTTCCCCTCCCCAGATTTTACTCTTCTTCCCCTCTCTTGATTGATGCTTCAATTCTGTTGGCACTTTAAATTTTTTCCTGTCCATTTGTTTGTTTGTTTTCCTTATATCCTTCATATAAGTGAGACCATCCCATATTTCTCTTTTTCTTTCAGATTTATTTCCACTAACATGATTCTTTCTGGTTCCATCCATGTTGCTGTGAATGACATGTTTGTCTTTGATTGATGTGATGAATAATATTCCATTCTGTAAATATACCACTGAAAATGGAGCTACCATTTGACCCAGCGGTCCTTTATAGTAGTTTCAAAGAAATAAACTATTTTTATATGGCTCACTCCATCATGGTACATAAAAAAATCAAAGACTTAATGTTTTTAGAGAAAAAAATGAGATAGTAAATGTACTCATGAATATGTTTCTTCTCTGTGAAACAAAATACCAACTATTAGACAGTTTTAGAGAACTAAGGAACTGTTGTCGTGATACACACACACACAATTAATATAAATGGAAGCTCCTTGAGTACAATGAAAATCAGACCCTAGGTATTAACCATAATAAATGTTTCATAGGACTAATGAATGGGGAATTATTAGAACCAGGAAGCTTATTATATGATTCATAAAGCCTTTTAGTAATACACAAATGTATGTTTATAAAAAGTACAACATTCACTCAGATCATACTCGTTTATCACAGTCACTTGAATTATTAATAAAACCACAGCTTTTTAAGATGGCCACAGTAAAAATAAATTTCACAAGAGGATGTAGAGATTATAAAGCTGTATTGTACTTTGGAATTTATGCATTTGCAAAGTCTGCCTATCGCTTCAGTTCTTTCATTTTGCTCAACATTACAGCAGTTTAGCTCTTCCTTAGAATCAGAATGTATAACAATGAAGCTGTTCTCAAGTACTCACATATGAAAATAAGACTCTTCTTCCTATCTAAGTTCATGTCCTTTGTCAAGGATATTGAAGTATGCTTTCAGAGAAGAACATATTTCCCAAGGCAGATAAAAGTGATTTCACTTCCAAAATGTTTATACATAAGTCTAAGTTTTAAAAATTCCAAAATAATTGCTTTTACAGAAATAGCATTTATATAGCCTGTGCTAAATACCATGGAAGATCCAAATCAAGCAGTTTTTGCCCTTGAGGATTGGGAAATCCACCTTACACAGAGAGAGTGGGGCAGTTGTGAAACCTCTTAGGTTCCATGATAGTAGAAAAATCTAAGAAGGAATTCTGTCTCTACCTCTTGGGATGATAAAGCCTAATATCCCCCCAATCACTTTGCTTTCTGATTTGTGAAATGAGATGAAGATAATATTGACTTTGTATGACTTTTGTGACAATTAAAAATATCTAATATTGGTAGCATTTAGTAGGTCAAGTGTAGACCTTTTGACTTTTTCCCAGCAAAAATATTTTGTTTTCCCTGCAGTCCTCTTCTACTTTTTAAATAGCACTACATTTTACCCAGTTTATCCCAAAGAAACAGAGATTGATTGATTACTTTTGATTACTTCTTGATTACTTCTTTTCCATATACCTACATTCAGCTTATTAGCAAGTTATAGAAATGCTCACTTCCATAACTGACCTTACTTGAATAACTGACCTCTTTTTATCATCTCCCATTTTCTGTCACAAGGATAATTCAGCAGTGTCCTAAGTGTTCTCTGTTTCTGTCCCTGTTCTTTACTTTGTTTTCAACATAGCTGTCAAATAGAATTTTCAAATGCACAAACCAGATCACATCATCTCTTTGCTCAAAATTAAATGGATGTATTATGTACAAGTCCATGGAGATGTCAGTTTGACAGTCAATAAGGAGAAGAGTTCTGAAATTGCAGCATGAGAGTTCTTTTGGTTGGAAATGAGTAATAAAACTGAGAAAATCGATGAAGTAGTTTCTCAATTATATTAGAATGAACTCTTGGCTATATACCATAGCCTTCAAGACCTGCATAGTCCTATCTTTCTTTCCCTCTTATGTCCTATTATTTCATCATTAAATTCACCATATCTTTTAGGCCCATTAATGTGTGCAGTTCGTTCAAACCTAATAGGCTTTCCATGTGGAATCACATCTAACTAGGTCTCTATCAGTTATATCACTTTCCTCTTCTTTGAAGAGGAACTTTCTGATCTAAAAAGACTCCCCATTTAACACCATGTTATTCTGTTGAATTGTCCTCATAGCTCTTACATCTCTGTACAATAATCACCTGTTTTAGAGTCCACAGAACAGGCATCTTGTTCAGCTTATTAACTGCGATATCTTGAAATACTTTATATAAAGCATTTCACAATTAAGTAATGATACATATTGGTTAGATGAATGACTCGATTAGCATTAACATATCTGAAATTCTACCATGTAATAGGGACATGGCAAATGAACATATAATTACAGAACTACCGAAACATACATAAAACTCTAAAATGGGGGCAGCTATAAAAAAAAACAAACATAAACTCTTTGTTTATGTGAGAGTTTAATTTGTACCAGAAAATGTGAGAAGAAAATCATGTAGAAAGTGACATTAGTTTTTTGTTGTTGTTTTTAACAAAAGAAATTTGAGAGAAAATGGATGCTAGAGAATTATAGCAATGAATGCCATAGAAATAAAGGATTGTCTGTAACTAGAAACAAGAAGGATAGATCATGGAAATCATTATTTTAGGGTCAGATTTCTAGGAATATTAAAGGATATTTGCTTTGGAGAGAAGATAGTAAGTCTGATTTTCTCCTACAAATAGAAGTGGCAATCAGTAAAATACATATTTAAGGCTCAAGCTCAAAAGAAAACCGATCTGTAGATGTCAGAGTTAAACTCTTTGCAGGTGTATATTGAAACTAACCTGAAGAAAAGAAGTTGTTCCAAAACTGGGTAAAGATGACACTGAATGGATGTGTAAGGCAGGAAGAAGCAGTTCAGTTGTAAGAAATATTATTTACAAAGGTTAAAAAGGAGTAGTGGAGCAAAACTCAACAGTTGAAGAAGGTGAGAGTTTTTAAAAAGTATGTGATAGTCAATAGAGTTGTTTTCTGTAAAGAGGAAGCATGAAATGAAAGTGAGAAGAGAAGATCCAAGATGATGAAGTGGTTTTCTTTAATATGAGGGAGGGAAGAGGGATCACTGAGTGATGTGACAGACTGGAGGGGATAAGTTTAAAGGTGAAAAGGAAAGAGAACTAGACTTTGAGGAGAAAATATAATTCTAAAGTTTTTTTTTCTTTTTAGAATAGAAGGGGGTTAAGTGTATTTATAGGGCAAGGGAAAGCCAGGAAGGGTGATGTGAAATAGAAAATATCATGGAGAGGATGAGAAGAGAGTGGAAGGACAGGATATAGATGATGAGTGGAAGGGGTCATTCTCATCTTGAAATGGGGCAAAGAATAATTTTTCTTTTTTCACAGAATAGCTGAGGATAAAAAGATAAGAAAAGTTTCAAAACAGATTAAGGTGGTGGGTAGAAGATTTATGAGTGTGCTTGTGGGAAGTCCAGTGTTATTGTAGCTTATATGTTGTGTTGACCTGCAGAGACTTAAGTGTTCACATCCTTTTGAAGCATAGTAGGCAACTGAGGCAGTGAAATGGATATTTTCTTTGATTCAGAGCCCATGTAAAGTTAGATGTTTGCTTTTAAGATCCCTAGTTCCAGACAAATATATTAACTAGTTAGGATTTCTTCTATAGGAATAGATCCATTTTATGGATATGGTAGTATCTTAGAAAGAAAGCACTGGAAAATATAATTTCAGTCTAAGACTTTCCTGCTATTTATAATCAAGAATCATCATTAAAATATTTGGGATAGATATTTATGTAATGTCAGGACCTGACAATAGTTTAAATTGGTAAGTACTAAAATTCCTAAAATGATTTTAAAGTGTATTTTAATGAGACCATCTATAGTGAAAGATATGAAAAAGTGCTAATGTTTTTCATCTCTTGTATTTTATTCTTTTATTCCACTTTATTGAGGTATATATGACAAATAAAATATCTAAAATGTACACAATATGGCATTTTCATATACACATGGATTCTGAAATGATTCCTTTTTTAAGTTTATTTGGGGGGAGACAATGGTGAAATATTTACTTTCTACTCTCTTAACAAATTTCAATTATACAATATAAGGTTATCAATTATAGCCACTATATTATATATTAGATCCTTAGATCTTATCTTATAATTGAAAATTATACATTTTATTGAGTTCTTCCCATTTCCTATAGGTCCCCAGTTCTCACAATCACTAGTTTTCTACTCTAATCAATCAAATAGTTGGATATTAAGTTTTCCTGATTATGTTGCTCTGGTGCATACTCATAAAACACTCAGATCCTAGAAACACTTATGGACTCATATTTTTGTGCTTTTTCCACTGAGTAGATTATATCTAAGTTAATTAAACTGAGTGCTGCCTTTTCTTCTCACTTCCATTATTAACTTAGATTGCATATTGGACCTTTTTCTCTGTCAATAAATTTGAACAAAAGCAAACTTGAGAGCAAATAGGAAGAGTAAAGAATAATATGAGTCTCTGTCATCTCAAAACTGCAGGCCATGATTCTGTGCCTTTCTCCTATTTTATCTGGAGAATTATCCCCAATAATGTTGGCTTTATTTATTTGATCCAACCACTTTGTATAAGAATCAGATAGAGTAGCTACTATTCAAAAATGTCAGAACAAAGTATCTCTGCAAGTCAGAAAGTCAAGAAGATGCTCATCAGTGGCAAGGAAAATTCTGGGGGTATTTAGGTGAGTGATGTTGGTAGTTATAGCCAATGTTCTTTTGGATTCAAGGAGGAGAAATTCTTTCAAACTGACTTATATAAGAGATTGTTCTTTAACTGGGGACATCAGCCCCACAACAGGGCTGCAAAGTGAGACAGAGGAAATGATCTACAATGGCCACTCACAGATGCTTATATCCACAGAAAAGCTTCTTCCCCAACACTGACAGGGAATGAGACCCCTATGGTTCTTATGCCAGAACCATACGATAAAGCAGCAAAACAACAGAGATGGGATTGGAGAAATTGGCCTCCAACGAGAGAGCATGGACAGACCACAAATAGATATAGACTGTCCACCCAATGCAATTTTTTTTTATTTTAAACTATACAGTGTTTTTCAGGCTTGAAATGTATATATAAAAGAAAATTAGGATACAAGATATCAGTATGCAAATTAGGATACAACAAGATATCAATATGACAAATATTACAAGTTTCAAAACTTTAAGACAACTTGAAACTTGAATAAAATAATAGAAGTAGCAAATGGGGATGTCTCCAATATCCTAGTTAGGAAATTTTTAAAAAAATAATCTTTAAAATTTTTTGTGAGAAGAAAGCAAGTTTCATAGATAGGTATACATATTACCATACCATAATTATGAAATTATAACCATGCAAAATAATATATTATTTGCTGATGTGTGATTTAAAAGTTTCAAATACCACTAGAATGGTAAACATCAAATACAGTGTACTGATTATTATTTCTGGGAATGTGTAATGGGGAATATGATAGAAGAGATATCCACAGAGAATGTTGACTATCTCTGTGATGGTTGTTCTTTTTTTTAAATTTAATTTAATTTATTTTTAATTTGCATATATATGTGTATTTATATTTATATTACATTGTTGCCTTATTGTGTACCCCAGGGCTTTCCCACTTCACTAACACCTGTTAACCATTCTGATCTTTTGTGCCCTTCGCCTCCCCCTGCCTTCTTCCCCTCCTCTTCTCTCGCTCCATTGTTCAGTCCCATTGGTTGTTTTTATTTTTTCTTATTTTCTTGTTTGTTTTTCCCTATATCCATCATATAAGTGAGACCATCCTGTAATTCTCTTTTTCTTTTGGCTTATTTCTGCTAATGTGAGTCTTTCTAGTTCCATCCATGTTGCTGCTGTAAATGATATGTGTTTGTCCTCCTTGATGGATGCGTAGTATTCCATCATGTGTATGTACCACATTTTTTTAGCCAACCGTCTACTTTGAGGCATTTGGTTTGTTTCCAAATCTTGGCAATTGTAAACAGAGATGCAATAAACCACCCAATGCAATCTTAAAACTGAAAACTTACCAACTAGGCTCGCCTGGTTCCAACAACACAGTCCCTCACCCAGTGAAAGAACATTGCCACAGGAAAGAGACCAATGGACTCAGCCCAGACTAGTAAACAACAAAGAATGGGGTTTGAGAGAATGGAGGGGGCACTTGAGGGGGGAGGGAGGGGAAGTATCCCAAGAACCATTTACCAAGGTAGGTTGTGATTTAAAGAATATTAAATAAACAGATAGATAAACAAACAAACAAATAAATAAATACATACATAAATAGATAAATAAATAAATGAGATTGTTCTTTAAAGAATATTTGGAAACCTTTGAGAACCAAGGGTAATACAGCCAGGTTTCTTAGAAGTTCAAAGACCTAGAACATCAAGTTCCTGATGGTCCCTCAGGAACTGCTGTGTCTCTTTTGGCTTTTCCATTTCATGATTCCTCTTTATGCAACCATTATGTTTCATCCCTCAGGCTTCTTTCTCCAATGCTATTCTGGCTGACCTTCTCTGTTCTTCAACTTGAATGTGGCCAAAAATATATGCAAAAGGGCTCTGGTCCTAGTTGATTTTTCCGATCCAGGAACTATCACTTGAGTCCATCCTCGGTTATCATGTAAATTCTCAAGGATGAACACCTAGCTGTCTGCTAATCAGTTAGGCGGGTCAGCTTTTTTCCAGTCAAATCATTTTGCTTTGAGAGGGGTGAATGGGTATAGATGTGCAGTGGATGCCATCTGTTGAATGCAGAATAATCACACTTTTTAGAGCAAAAGAGGTACTACTATTACCTCAGGAGTAGATGTAAGTCAGGACTGAAACAGGTCAGTGGGTCAACAATGTTGTAAACTATAGCTTGTTCCAAGAACTTCGAGAGGCATAGACTTTCTAGAAGTGCCAGGTGCAATTAGTAATGACATCTCTCTAGTACTGTCTATTTGACTTTCAAATACCTGCAAATACCTCATAAATATATTTCTAATGGTAGTCTAATTATCATTCATATAGTTTCAAAAATGTTTAAATTATATCTGTTAAGAATAAATGCAATTACAGTTTTATATACCCCTTGTTCTTTTGTAATCAATCTTCACCAGTCTGAAGACTGTGAAATGAATGTTTCTCAAAATGGGATCCCAGGTAAGTATCATCAGCATCACCTGGAAACATAGAAATTGCAAATCAGAAACTCTTGTAGATGAACTTGAGATGCTAAAGTTTGAGATCAGCTGGAGTAAACTCTAAACTTAAGGACCATTATCACAGTATCATTCTAACAGAAGCAATTTCCCCTTCAGGTATTATTTGTTCTCAAATTTGTAAGAGATGGCTTAAATTTCATAGCTGCCCCAGGCCATATTTGTTTCAAGAGCTAAGAGAGTTTTGAGATTTTCATCCTATTTGCAAGCTGACAAGTGTGTCTGCCACAATTTCACTGATTCTGATAGATAATAGAGACTCCTGGTTAGAAAAGAAGGGTTGTAGAATTACTGAAATAGTAATTTCAGTAGTATTCAGTTAGAATAGTAGCAGAATAGTAGCTATTTTTAGCCCCAGATGTCAGAGGATTATGGGAAGAAGACTCAGTAGCACATAGTGGTGGTACTTCAAGAAAGAAACACAGCATGTAGAGACCCTGAATCTGGGATGGTAGGTGGTAAACCCACCAGCCCTTTGCCTCAGAAAGAGGCACTGTTCTAGCTTCTTAGACTATTAACTGTACAAAGATCTTTAAACCTATAGTTCAGAACAAAGCTGTTAGTGCTTCTGTTCACAAGACAAGCAGGGCAATTGCCAACCATGTGGATGATGGGGTTTGGGAGTGGAATAAGTATGTATCAGATGTAATTCTATTGCTATTTTCAACTGGACTCAGCCTGGGAGGCTCATTGCTGGGGAAGTCATAAGTTTATGGAAGCAGAGAAAGGCAATCTAGAGAGAGTAAGAGCAGGGCAAGTAATGGGAGGGAACTGATGAGAAGGGGAAGTTCTCTAGAAGGACTGTAAGTTAGGGAAGGTGATGCATGCAATCTAGGAACTGTCAGACTGAGCTCACAAAAGAGAAAGAAACACCTCTGACTGGTTATTTCTTAAGGGTGCTAGAACTTATAAATGTTTGATTTTCACTCTTCAACAACTTTGTCTTATAATCAAATGTAGCTAATCTAAGTTGATCTAAGAATAAGACCAACTGCTTGGAATTTTCACTCTACTTTCTCCTCCAGCTGTTCCAATATTCAGTATTTACATCTGTAAGTTAGGGATAACATTTTTTTTGGGGGGGGGTATGAAATAGTACTTGAAAAGTCCTTAAGAATATAGTTAGCTAAATATGGGATGGTCTTACTTACATGTGAGATATAGAGAGCACAAACAAAAAGATAAGAAAATGTTAAAACTAACAAGCTGACAACAGAAGTAAACAGAACTGAAGCCTACAGTAGAGGTGGGGTGAACTTGTACTCATCAGGATGATGGTTCATGGGTGATATGGTGATGGGAGAACATCAGGGTCTACAACAATAAAAAATATATATGTGTGTATGCGTGTGTGTGCGTGTGTGTAATCAATAAAAATGTAAAAAAATCAAGTAAAGCCATTACAAACAACATTTTAACTGAACTCAGTTATTCAGGACTTTCTCTCTGATACCTCCTGTCACCATTGCTCTTCATCTGCACTTGATTAATATCCAAATTGTCCTCAATTCTTAGCAAATGCTTGTAAATGCTTTCGGAAGCAAACCAAAACCTCTTTATAAAACCACTATTTATGTCTTCATGGAATTTGGTTTGTGCTTTTTTTTTTTTTTTGCACTTTTAAAAGAGTGTAACCAAGCCAGAAAAGACAAAGAATGCACATGTTTGAGGTCACTGATGGCAAAAGAAAAGTGGGCAGCTGATTCTCCTGGTTTGACTCAGCCTCGCCATTCCTAGGTTCCAGTGGTTCTAGCTGGGCTTCTAATTTCAGCCCTCCTGAACATAGGTTTTTCTTGTCTGCCTTCCCATAACTCTCAATTGCCCTTGTTTCTGTCCTCAGTTAAGCTATCATGCTACACTTTGTTGCTCCTTGTGGACACAAGATTGCTTGTGTTTGTTTTGAGAAGCAAATCCTTTGGACTTCAAGCCAATCAGAATCTTGTTATTCTAGACACTCTGTGTAGTTTCTTTCCCCTTTACATCCTCTTACCAAAATCTTTTCCTCTTAGTATCTTTTGTTCACCAATTCTTCATTATTATTATGGCTATTTCTCCATCCTAACACCAGGAATACCTAGTACCTTGAATATTTAAGTCTTTCTAGAAAGACTTATTCACCTAAGGTGAAGGACCACCTTCACATCTTATTGTAAGGAATGATGTTGGAAGTAATCTAATTTAACTCTCCCATTTTACAGATAGAATCCTGAGATTCAGGATGGTGGGTTCACTAGTATATGATTAGGATAAGCTGCTGTAACAAAAAAATACACAATTTATCAATGACTCAATAGCATTCATATTTTACTAAACCACCCTCAGAGGCTCTCAGTAAAATAGGGTATTTTCTCTCCACACACTCATTTAAGATCCAGACTAATAGTGATCATAGTCACTATGCTATGCATATTACTTTCAAGTAATGACATCCTACACATATTACTTTCAAGATCAACCTGATGGTTATGATCCCAGTGATGTTGAAGACGAAAAGTTAAGAGTGGCACAACTGACATATTTTAGGGTTGGAAGTAACACTTATCACTTTCACATTGTTTTGTAGAGAATATAGTCAAAGGCATATTCAACTAACTTTAGGGATGTTTCTATAGCCACAAAGAAGCAAAACATATTTTCGGAGACAGTTAGTGGTTTCTGCAACAGTCATCATTGTTCCTTTGGTTAATGACCTTCCCACATTGTGGGTACTTTTATATAAATGGACATAGGTATAAAAAAATCTACATTTTAAGGAAAAGAAATTCTTAGTAAACAAACCCTACAAAGGAGAAAGACCATAAAGAGAGTGTTTATTATTTCCGTGGGATAGGATTCTGAAAAAACATAAACACAACATCCCCTGAACACCTATTAATGATCGATGTTTTCACTCTGCTGTTTGTTTAATCACAAAAACCCCAAGAAGGTATCATTTTCAGCTTTTTGTCTCCAGAAGAGAGAGTGTGGTGGAGACAATTTAAGCTCTTTCCTGAGATCATATATGTTTTACTGTTTTAGAGCAAAGATTTGAATTCAGGAACATAGATGATAAAACTTAGGTACATTCACTAGAAAATGAAATTCAAAAATTGACAAATAAACCATGAGAGTCTGTGAATCAAATGTTAACACTACTTTTTTTTCTCATTTTCCTTGCTTTGCTTAATTGTATATTTGAAATCTCTGAAAATGTTTTCATATATGTATTTAATATATATAAAAGCCCACATAAATACATCCTGGAGGAGAAGAGCATTAGCAAAATTTACTGACAAGCATTTGAGATAGCTGTATACAATATAAACTATTCACACATATACTTATATTTTTAAATATAATATCAACTTTTTCATTCATTTAAATATATTTATTGGCCCTTCCTGTGACTGCTGCTAAGGTGTATAGTCTGTCCAGAGACCTTAAGGCTGTGTATAGGTAAAACCCTCCTCCCTTCACTGGCCTAGAAGCACCTTACCTGGAAGAGACTGACCCACCTTACCCTGCAACCTGTCACATCTGTGTACATTTTGGCCAACAATGAGGATACATGAGGATACCTGTGAAAAGAATAAACTGACAATTTCAACGAACAGCTAGTGTAAATGATGATGCATTGAGATCACATGTTTTCAAGTCCATGCTTGAAGCCCTGCTTTCCACCTCTTCAGGGTAGAGTTATAAATTTGCTTTATTTGTTTTCCTAAATCTGTCATTTCCTTCATAATGAACCTCAGGTCAATTGTAGAATAGAATGGACAGGAAAGAAAGAGAGGGGAAGACACATGAATGATCAGGAAGAGAACAAAAGAAGGGAAAGAGGGAGAGAGAGAAGGAGGAAAATCATAATGATTTGCATTAGGGGTTATTTTGTGCTGTTTTTTCTCTTCTCTGAGCTTCCATTCATATGTAACTGTCCTCTAGCTGTGTATCTTACCTAACCACTCAAACAAGCATTTTCTTGGAAATATTTCTTTAAGGGGCTGAACAGCAATTGTTCTTGGAATTCTTTTCATCATTTCCCCCTGTAGTCCTTGTCCTACTCTTTCATAGTTTACCCCTTCATTTGGATGGAAGACATCCTTCAGCATATTTTTGAGAAAGGATTGAAAGGAGGAAAAGTTTTTGAAAGTTGCGTATGTGAAAATGTCTTTATTTTGCTTTCACATTTAATTGGTAATGCTGTAGGGCATTTTTTATTGGAAATTCATTCCACATGAACATATACGATCAATTATGTAAAAATGGTTCTGCTCCAATCAAGCATCTTGCAATTTTATTATTTAATGCTCTTTTTATTTCTTCATACATTTATATTTAATACATTTTTCTATTATTTTATAGTGGCACACCCTCAGGGGAGTGTCATTTCATTTCCTAAGGCTCTGAGGGGACCTAGGCTGCTTTATTGCTAATGAGTTTTATTCCTCTCTGCACACTGCTCACTTACTCTCCAAAAAATCTGTCCCTCTTTTTTTCTTGCCTCCTAGATCCCATGCATTTTCCATTCTTTATTGTAGCTAGGATTGTCCTGGTATAATGCAAACCTAGTATTCATAATGTGCTTTCTTTTCTGGCCAAAGCTTTTAAGAAAAGAGTAAGCTTCCTACATACTTTCCTATTTTACCAAGTGGAATGTGATGAAAATAAGACTCCAGAGAACAGAAACACCCCATATGAGAAAGTCTTAGTTCTTGAATCACTCCATATGATGTAGTTGCCATATTTAGCTCACTATACACTGATGTCGCAGAGCTTTATCAGAAATTTAACCAAAATCCTCAGACTTACCTAAGTGAAAAGTAAATATATTTGAGTCATTTTGTGTTTTGGGTCTATTTTACATAGACCTTAATAATATAATGCATTATTAATTATGTAATAATATAATGCATTATTACTGACAGAATTAACAATATAATACATTATTGATACATTCTGATTCTTGTTGTCTTATCTTAAATACTTCTTGCTACCTGCTGCCCTTCCCTCCTTACTTGCTTCCTTCTCTCCCTTCGTCACCACTTTCCCTCCTCTCCCTCTCCATATCCTTTCTTCTATTCTCTGTCTGCATTCCGACCATTTAAGACATTCTCAGAATCCTGAGAAATGTCCAGTAATTTTCCAGTAATGGAACATTTCATGGTGTCAGTCCTTAGCAGACTTTCAGTCTTAATACAGAGGAATCAGTGGATTTTGTAACCTGCAAGTTTCTTTCTTCCATTTCTAAGTAATTATTTTGAATTATTTCATTTCTATCTTATCTTCAGTTTCCTTCCTTATGGAAATTCTAGTAAACCTCCTGCATGGATTTCTAAATTTCTAAATTTCCTCTATTTTACCCTAGTATCTATTTCTTTTTTCCTCTACCTCCTGGAAGTTTTCTTCCACTTAGGAGACACTAATGATTCCATGACTCCTTTACTCAAATTAGTTCTAGTAGCTACATTTTAGCAACCAGGAAAAGAAGAGAATTATTCTTACAGAGCAGTTGTAGCACTGTAGATAGTTACCTGTGAGTGTCTGTTTGGCTTGTTAATGGCTATTTATTTGATCCTATTTTTGCAAAGAGAGAAATGCTTTTTCCAGCAGTGGATTTTTTTTTCTTTTTCTCCCTTTCAATGGCTAAGTCATCAGCTGCTGCTTTATATCCTGTTGACTTTAGCATGACCTTTATAAGCCTGAATAGGCTAGATGATACTTTCATAATAAGCAGCCCGAAAAAGAACCTAAATTTAACATAATTCAGCTTTATTTTTTACTCCTACAAGTCCATCACAAAATAGCAATGGAACTTTGTTTATTGTGGTCACTTAAAGACCAAACCTGCAAGAGAAATCAGTGCTCAATTGCACTTGGTTTGTTTGACAAAAGGAAAGAGTTTTTTTGAGACCTGGCATTATCATTTAAGTGTACTAGTTCAGAGGTATCACTTGACAGATCTGTTCACAATTCATTGGCAGTCTCACCCAAACACAAAGAAACAGAGAAATACAAATGTACAAAGTTTCCAGAAGGGTCAGGACAGGAAACAGATGTTGAATAGTTCAAATGATTCTCAGCTCATTCAAGGAAAAAGAAACATTGAAGTAGAATTTATATGTATACCTATCTGTGTATCTAACATCTATTTGTCTATCAACCATCAATCAATCTATCTATCTATCTATCTATCTATCTATCTATCTTTCTTTCTTTCTTTCTTTCTTTCTTTCTTTCTTTCTTTCTTTCTTTCTTTCTTTCTTTCTTTCTTTCTTTCTTTCTTTCTTTCTTTCTTTCTTTCTTTCTTTCTCTCTTTCTATCATCTAATCTATCTATTATCTAATCTAGCTACTTACCTATCCTCTAGCTATTATTTGTCAGGCAACTAGGCTTATTCAATAGACATCTCTATCTCCCAGTTAATTTTGTCTTGAATTTTTGTTGTATATTTGCTTGCATTCAGAAGGTCAAAGATGATTTTAGATTTTTTTATTTGTAGAAAGAGAAAACATTGACTATAATCATCAGATGCCTTTCTAACATCTTCTAAGAAAAACCCTGTGGTATGTTTCAGTTAGAAGTGATAAGATTTCTAAATCATGATCCAAACTGTCTTTAACAAGTTTCCACACAAACTATAAATACTCAAGCATTACCATCTGTCTCACATATTTTTGTGTTAGTGACATACAAGGGAAAAAAAGTTAGTTGAAGTTGCCAACTTGAAGCGCTTCATAATTGTTGGCTGTCCCCTGATAATTGTCGGCTGTCCCCTGATGCTGGTGTTAATATATCCTTTGATTCTGTCACTAGCTCCATAAACTGGAAAGAATTATCTATACATAAATGAGATTTAATATAAGATTTGTTTTTAAGGAAAAAATAGTGCAACCTTAATAATTGGATCTATATATCAGCCTTGAGTTTAATTTGCTTTTAGCACCTTTAATCTTGATGTCTCCATATGAGAAGTCCCTTAATTTACAAACAAGTCACCTGCTTCTCAGTGTTCCCTTCCCTACCATATTAGCTTTACTGAAGCATGACAAATAATTTACAATATTTTTAAAGTGAACAATGCATATATTGTGATAGGATTCTTGTACTCAGTTAACATACCTATCACCACACATAGTTACCTTTATTTTGGGGCAAGGAGGTGAGAAGGTGTAAGATTGTCTTTCTCAGTAAATTTCAGTTACACAATTCAGAATTCACTATTCTACACATTTGATTCTCAGAATTCATTCATCTTGTAAGTGAAAATGGTTTTTTTAATTTTATTTTTTAAATTGATTGTGCGCAAACTATATATTTTACATCATTGTCTACCCCGAGGTTCTCCCACCTCATTAGTGCCCGTGAACCATCATCTTAATCACTTATGCCCATTTCTCCCCCAGTTTTACTCCCCCCCTTTCCTTTTTTTGCTCTATGCTTTTGGTCAGCTCACTGTTAGTTTTAAATTTTCCTTGTCCTTTTGTTCACTTGCTTTCCCTGTATCATGCATATAGGTGAGATCATCCAGCAGTTCTCATTACCATTCTGGTTTATTTCAGCTAGGATGATTTCTTCTACGTTCAACCATGATACCACAAATGCATAAAATTTGTCTTTTTCAATTGATAAATAATATTCCATTGTGTATAGATACCACAACTTTCTGATCCATTTGTCTGCTTTGGGGCATTTGGGTTGTTTCTATATCCTGGCTGTTGTAAACAGTGCTGCAATAAACATCAAAGTGCAGTTGTCCTTTTGAATTAGTGTTTTTATCCTTTGGGTAGATTGATTCCCAGAAGTGGGTTTGCTGGATCAAATGCTAGTTCCATTTTCAGTAATTATATAGGGTCCTCCACATAGCTGGCTGGACCAGTTTGCAACACCACTAGCAGTGTAAGAGTGTTCCTTTTTCTCCACATCCACGCCAGGACTTGTTTTCAAATTTTTTTTTATATGGGTCATTCTTACTGGTATAAGATGGTATCTCATTGTGGTTTTGATCTGTATTTCCTGATGATAAGTGACATTGAGCATTTTTTCATATGCCATTGGCCATTTGTATTACCTCTTAGGAGAAGTTTCTTTTAAGCTCTTCTCCCCATTTTCTGACTAGACTTTTCACTTCACTTTTGTTATATTGTGTGAGTTCTTTTTGGATCTCTGGTCTGAGACCCTTGTCAGCTATATGGAGTACAAAAATTTTTCCCATTCAGTTGGGTATCTGTTAGTTTTGGTTATTGTTTCTTTTGCTGTGTGGGAGACTTTAAGCTTCACATAACTCCAGCAGTTTATGTTTTCTTCATTTTCTTTGCTAATGTATATATGTCCTGGAAGATGTTTTGCAGTACAGCTTGTGGAGTGATTTGTCTATGAATCGTTCTATGTATTTTATGATTTCAGATCTTTCGTCCAAGTATTTTATCTTTATCCATGTTGAGTGGGTTTTTGTATATGGTAAGAGAGAGTAGTCTAGATCCATTCTTTTGCATGTAGCAGCCCAGATTTCCCAGCACAGTTTATTGAAAAGACTATCTTTGCTCCATTGTATGTATTTTACCCTTTAGTTGTGGATTAGTTGACCATACATATGTATCCTTTTTTCTGAACTTTAATTCTGTTCCACTGATCTGTGTGTCTGTTTTTATTCCAATACCATGCTGTCTTAATTATTATAGGTAATTATTATAGGTTTGTTGTATAATTTAAAGTCTGGGAGTGCAATCTCTCCATTCTCTCTCCTTTTAACAGGAGAGCTGTGGCTATTTTAGGTTTTTCTATTTTTCATATGAATTTCACCGGTATTTGTTTTATTTCTTGAAAGAATGTCATTGAGATTTTTATTGGAATTGCATTGAATATTTATATTGCTTTTGATAGGATGGCCATTTTGATAATGTTTCTTCCAATCCATGAACAGGGAATGTCTTTGCATTTATTTGTGTCTTCTTCTATTTCTTTTAACAATGTTTTATCATTCTCTTTGTATAGGTCTTTCATATCTTTTGTTAAGTTTATTCCCAGATATTCAATTTTTGTTTTTACTTCTTTCCCTATTTAGATTCCTCATATGTCCTTCTCTTGCCTTATTGCTCTAGCTAGAACTTCCATTATTATATTGAAAAACAATGATGAAAGGGCAGCCTTGCCTTGCTTCCCATCTCAAAGGGAAGGCTTTCAGTTTTTCACCATTTAGGATGATATTGGCTGTGGGTTTATCGTATATTGGTTTTGTTAAGGTACATTCCTTCTATCCCCCAAATTTCTAGGACCTTTATCATAAATGGATGTTGAACTTCATCAAATGCTTTCTCAACAACTATTGATATGATCTTATGGTCTTTATTTTTCTTTTTGTTGATGTGTTGGATTACACTAATTGGTTTTCAAATGTTGAACCATCCTTGTTTCCCTGGGACAAATTCCACTTGATCATGATTTACTATCTTTTTGATGCATTGTTGGATTCTATTTGCTAAGATTTTGTTGAGAATTTTTGCATCTGTGTTCATCAGAAAAAAATTGTACCCTTCCGATATCTCCCCATTTTCCTACTCTCTGTCTTGGCCATTATCATTCTTTCCCTTTGTTTCTTTCTTTAGATTCCACTTCTATATGATGTATTCCACAGTATTTGTTTTACCCTGTCTGGCTTATTTTACCTAGCATCATGCCCTCTGGGTTCACCTATGTGCCATGAAAAGCAGATTTTCTTCCTTTTTTAAAGGCCAAACAATATTCTAGTTTTTATTTTCTTCATCTATTCATCTGTCCACAGATATTAAGGCTGGTTACTTATCTTTGCTATTGTGGATATTTCTCTAATAAGCATCATAGTGAAAAAAATCTTTGAGATAATAATTTCTTTTCCCAGGATCTAGATACTCTGAAGTGGGATAGCAGGGTCATCAATAGTTCTAGTGTTTTCCATAGCACTGTTGAGTTGTATAGGTTCCTTATGTGTTCTGCGTTTCAGCCCCTGATGTAGTTTACAAATATTCTCTCTTACTCAGTGGTTTGCCTTTTCATTTTGTTGATGGATTCCTTTGCTGTGCAGAAAGTTTTTAGTTTCATACAGTTTCACTTGTTTATTTTGTTTTCATTGATTTTGCTTTTAGTGTCAAGTAGGAAAAAAAATCAATGTCAAGCAAAATCTTTTGTGTAAATGCTGGTTGTGTGGAAAATAGAAATAAACTTTCTCACGTGAAACATGTTATCATTTGGTGATTAGATCCCCAGATTTTATCATAAGAATCCTCTTCTTCCTCTCCCTTCTTTTATATGTCTCTTTCAAATACTTCTTTGCTAGCTCTGACCGCATGGAGTGGGATTTTAAAGTGTTAGATAAAATGAGGTTAGATGGGGGTGGAGTGTGAATCATCTGGGTCTAAGTGGTCATAGGTTTGAACTGAAGGATGGGATTGTAGTGGCAATGAGAAAAGGGCAATCCTTTGTTGCCTTTTGTTGACTGGGGAAAGCCTTTCTGGTAAGAAACTTCAAGTTTGGCTCACATGCACTAAGGATTGCCTACCTAGTGTTAGAGAACCTGGAACATAGCATTAGTCACATTCCCTTAGGTCCATCTACCCACATGGAGCAGTTGCCAGACAAATACAGTTTAACAAGGAATTTTATTAACAAGAGAATTGAACTGGGAAAAATGAAAAGTCCTTAATGCCACAAGTGGCCAGTTATTTCACCCCAAGTACCATTTAGTTCAAAAGTCCCAAACACATGTCCAAGATGGTGCCCCTCCAAACCTGCAGGCACCCTGCAATGTCCAGTCTTTTTCTGGTACCTTCTCTTTGCTTCTTCTCTCTCTAGTGTTCCATGCTGCTTCACTTCTCCAAGGCTCTTCAAACTTCTTCCACAATTGCTGATGCACAAATCAGCTTTCCAAATCCCTGGCCATCTCCAGGTACCAGCTCACTCTGCTACGTTGCTGTGGTTACCACATTTTCCACATTGGCTACTCTTCCGTTGGCCTCCATGGCTCCTTGCTACCACCAACTCTCTCTTCCAGGGGTTTCCCCTGGCAGGCCTCATGGGCCTGTTCCCTCAGTCCACCATGCTTGTCTCTCTCCTCTCTCCTTTTTTCTTCCTCGCTCCTTCCTTTTATCTCCACCCTCTCTTCCCATTTCTTATTTTGTACGGGGTCTTTCTCTCAGATTCTACGCTCCAGGGAACTCTGGCACCAACACAATTTTTAATGTGTCACTCACAATCCTGTATCATTTACAGAGCTATCTTATACAGGTTTAAGTAAACATGTATCAGTCATCCATCCATCTTCTTTTAATATACACATTATTTCTTTCATTGAATTTTCACTTAACATTGTATCTTAGAGATTATTGCATGCCATTTATGATGAGTTTCTTCCTTCTCCTTTAGGGTTGTCTAACACTCTACTTTCTGGATGTATATTTTACTGTTGTTCTATTGTTGTGCAGTTGTTTTCAGTATTTTGCCACTGTAACAATAACTACACAATAACTTTTTATAGGCACCTTTTAGATTATGCATGAGTAAATTCCAAGATATATTCAACACCTTTGAAAAGGGTCAGAGACATATCTGGTCAGCATTTACCTTATATAATGTGCAGTTTATTTGAAATAGCAAAAGCAGAGAAGTAGTGTAGTGAATGCAGTCCTGTAAAGTCGCATTATTTTAAATTGTGAATTGGATCTAGGAACTCAGAATAAACAAGGTCAAAATTTCTGCAGAGTGTAATCTATCTGGGATCAGTAGGTAGGTGTGCTACAGAGATAGTTCAAGAAGAGAGAAAGCACCACACCCACAACACAAAGAGTATTTTATGAGTACTAGTACTTGTGAAGGAGTATTTCATGAGTATTTCAAGAGTATTTCACGAGTGCTGCACCCACAACATGAAGAATATCTCATGAGCCGGGAGAGGCCATCTTCTGTCCTTTCCAATCTAGACAGGGAGTGTCTCTCTTTTCATAGTTAAAAATAAAAAACATTTCATAGTTTGGGGGATTGCTTGGTTTGAAGATGCTTTTGAACAGATTACGGAAATTTCTTCTTATGGATTACTGGGGGCTTAAAAATACCATTAACCATTATATTGATTTTTTGTCAAACACTTGGATCTATTGAAATGATCACATTATTTTTCTTGTTAATATGCTGATCATTTTTCTTGTTAATTAAATTTTTATTGTGTTCATTGTCTTTGAGAGTTGAGTCAATATTGCTCTACTACAAGAAACCCCAGTTAAGAGTTGATTTTGTCAATTAATTTTTTGTAAATAATGAATTTGATCTAAGAATAAATTTTAAGAACACTTTTCTGTCTGTGGTTGTAAATAACATTGCTCTCTCATTTTCCTCTTCGTAATGTTCTTATATAATTTTAGTACCAGTATTATGCTTTACATGTCATAGCATGAATTGAAGAGTGTTTCTTTAATTTATTTTATTAGAGCCTGTGTAAATTTATTATTATTTCTTTCTAAATGTCTGAGCTAATTCACTGAGAAAGTCAGTTGGGCTTAGAGTTTCTTTAAGGAAAGATTAAGATTATGAATTAATTTCTTTAAAAGAAATTGCTTTACAAAGAGTTCATTTCCTCTAAGTTGTAAAATTTAATAACAAAGAGATTTTTAATATCTCAGTTATTTCCAACTTTCTGTAGGGTCTGCAATGACCCTTCATTCCTTTCTTCCTTCCTGATTTTGATTTGTTTATTTTCACTTAACTTACCACATAATATTGGTTTGTGAGTCATAAATCCTCTGTATTTGTTTTCTGTACAAGATAGCTCCACTTTGCCTTCATATCTTATTTGTCAATATCTTCATTTTCCTCATATGACACTTTAAAAATGTGATTTCATTATCTTCTAGAATGCATTGTTTCTGATGAGAAGTCTGACTATTATCTTAAAAATGTAATGTGTTTCTTTTCTCTGCTTACTTTTCAGATTTTCTGTTTATCTTTTGTGTTTAACAATTTGATTATGATATGTCTGGGTGTGGTTTTTTTGGCCTTGAGATTGACAAATGTTTGAATTTTTGGTTGGATTTTTAAAAATTGAGTTAGGAAAAATATTTGTCTTATTTATTTAAATATTTTCCCCTGTTTTATTCCCTTTATTCTTTGTTGGACTCTCCAGTTAGACATGTGTTTGATGTTAGACTGTTTTATATTTTCTCTGAGACCAATTAAGTTCTTCTTATAATTTTTTAAATCATTTTTTCCCTCTCAGCTTTTATAGTTTCTCTACACGTGACTTAAACTCATTAACTTACTGCATTAAATACATCATGGCTTGTTCTAACTTGGTACTTCTAATAAAATTCAGAATTAGAAACCTTGTTACTTAACTTTCATGATCATATATCCTTTCTTTTCTGATAAAAATTCCTGATGATTAAAGTAATCTACACTGTTCCCAGTATACACACTGATTTCATGACAATGAAAATGCTGCCTTGCCAAGAGAATGTTCCTTAAATATCATTCAATATTCCTTTGCAGAATTTTATTATTCTAATGGTATATACCATTAAGGATTTTTTCTTCAATTATTGTTATCTTTAATTTTTATTGACATACACTGCATTATAACAATATCTATGCTTTCAGTAAAAATTATAAGTCAGCATCTGTATATACAATATTATGAAGTTACTACATTTTAGAGTCACTTGGTGTGGTGATACCATAAATAGATTTGCAGTTTCATTTGTTTCACTTTGCTTTAAATATCTAGGGATTAAATGCTTGTTTTAGAACTAAGTTAAATATTTTCATCATTTCAATGTTAAATCTGCAAAAATCTTGTAGATACTGAGAAATGTAGTATCTTTCTTCCATTGTATTTCATTTCTCCCCTAACAGGTAATTTAAAAAGTATAAACTTTTCATGATCTAGAAGCATAAGCAGAAATATTATCATGTCCTTATTTATGTTAAGGTAGAATACTTTGCATAATTTTTCTTTTATTTGCTATTTTGACTCAATATATCCTAAAGATAGGCTCATACTATATTAAAAATCCTATTTGAATATAGGATTTTTTTTTCTTGTTATCTTGTATATGCATTATTCTGTTATGTGGATGCACAATAGTTTATTCAGTCTTGGAATCAGATACCTGTGTTATTTCCATTCTTAGCTAGTATCATTAAAGAACAAGAATTATTAATGCATATTATTTCATACTTGTATATCTTTGGTGTAGTTTCCTAGCAGTGGATTTACTTGGCCAAAAGGTAAAAGCACGTGTATTTTAATTAAACATTTTAAATTCTGCTCCATAAGTTTTGCAACATTTTACAGTTCCATCAGTTCCATCAGCTCTAAATCAGAAGGTCTGTTTTCCTAATGCCAACAGAAAGTTTTCAAACTTTTGGATTTTTGCCCATGTAATGGATGAGAACTAGTATCTCAGTGTAGTTTTAATTTGCATTTTTTAAAAAAAAAAACCACAATTTTATATTTAAAAATAATCACTTTCTCACAGGTCATTTGTTAAAATTTTTATAAAATGGAATAATTTCTATTTGTGAAGTCTTTCTTGCATATACTAAAACATAATTTAAAAAGAAAAAGTATTCTTTTTGTCCAATATCTTGGGGTTTTCATTTACATTGCAAAGAACAAATTGTAAACCACTTAGCATAATGTCCCAGCCCAAAAATGAGGGTTTGATTTACCATGTAATTTTTTTCTGGTTCATATTTCTTTTCTGAACAAGTTTTTGGGTTTGAGGTTATAAACAAAATAATTTGGCTGTTTATTTGTGGTTAAACAAATGACATAAATACATGTTAGGAAAAATCTTTTTTGAAGGAGAAAAAGTGGGGCAATAGCTTGCAAAAATTATCATCTCAGTCTGACATTCGATTCAATAATATTGTAGAAAATTTTTTCCTAGCCTAATAAAAGGAGCATTTTTTTTTAGTCAAAGGGCATTAGATTCTTGAAAAGATAACAAAAAAGTCTAATAAGTATTCCTTTTTAAAGTCATATTCATGAGTTTGAACAGTAATGGACATTGAAACCTTGTTTTCTGTTAGTTTGCGTTATGTTCTTCCTTCACTTCTTTACCCTACTAGTCCTATTTTTTTTTCCAAATAACCTGTTACCTAAAAACTTTTATACTTTCTTTCCCCACCATTTGGAAGGGAGTTTCTATTCCTTTCAGGCTTGTACCTTCCTCCATCTTCTTCATAGCTCTGCTTTGAGCCACCCACCTACCACTAACTCATGTTGACCCCCTCATGCACATGGTCTATCTTGATCCATGACACCTGAGTCATGATCAACACCTTTCCTAGCATCAGACAGTTTTGCTATGAGAGACTCAAGGGTTCTTTAGAGGTCTCCTTCCCTGTGTTCTTGACATCCTTGACCTGATGAACTTAACACTCCTGACCTCATTTAATCTAGCAGGATCATGTGTACAAAGGCATCAAGAAACTTCATCTCCTAGCAAACTTATGTCTACTTCCTGGACACAGTATAACTCTCCATGCCTTTTCCTCTATGTCTTTGATAAACCATTTTATGGTCTGCTTATTAAATGCCAATCTTTGAACTAGACAGCAAAATTAGATAAATAAGTAAATAAGGCAGATTCTTGCTATTAAAATGTTCTCAGTCTAACACTGACTAGTACCAAATCCAGTCTACAAATATATAGGCCATGCGAAAATAAATCTCTGCTGATCACCCTCCCCACTTTCCAGCTTTATATGGTTTATTTCTATTTATCATCTTGCTTTTTTTTGCTATATTTTTAGGACTCTTTTTGATTCCATTTTTCCATTCCAAAAGTTGTTCAGTGTCTCTCTCAGAGGTTCTCAATTCACACTGAAGTTTCCCCAGTTTATTACATTTTGCTACAGTAGTTTCTTCTTCTTCTTCTTCTTCTTTTTTTTTTTTAGCTGAGTTCTTAGATTTGAAGTTCCCTGAAGGCAGGACTAGATCTCTATCATTACCTCTTAAATCTCCAGCTCACAACACAAGCATAGGAGACACTCAAAAATAATTTCTGCGTGAATGGCTATGGCACATATTGGAATATATCATGTGAAAGTAAATAAATAAATAAATAAGAAAATATACCTCACAGGGAAAAGTTAGTAAGCAAGGATGCCACAGTAGAATAGCCTCTTTGAAGGGCATTCCAATGATTATTTCACAGAACTTTTGCAAGTCCTAACCTCAGGTACCTTTGGTATGTTTTTAAACAACTACCTATTAAATCCGTTTAATTTCCATTAATGGTATTGATTGTACCCATGAAATACTAATGAATAATTCACCCTGACATTTACAGAAAAGCCCAGTACTTTAAGAGAGTGTTAATTAGTAATTAACATTAACTGAGTCACCATTTTATCTCACCCATGACTTTATTTACTTTGGGGGAAGGGGTTTCTAGCATCTTATTTTTAAACTTTTTTCTATAGTTTTGAGATATAATTGACATATAACATTACATAACTTTAAGGTATAAATAAAGAACGAGTGATGACTTCATCACTCGTTCTTTATTTATACCTTAAAGTTATGTAATGTTAATGTTAATGTCTTAGTCTCAGCTACAAAAATGAAAACCTCTAGTGAGGAAGTGGAATTATCTTCTCATGAGACTCTTGTCTTTGTAGGTATCCAAACATCACAGAAAACAGGTCTTAATTTCTGGGTGTGTTTATAGAATTCTCCCTCATCTCCATTAGTACCTCTTTCTTTTTAATTGCTGTTGTTTTCTTTTTACAATATTAACAAGACATTGGGAACAAAAGAGATAAGATTGAAGATTTTCATTTAAGCCAAGGAAGAACTAACTTTAATATCCATAATACTCTGGAAAATATCTTGGTTTTCCAGCTACCTCTTGGTGTCTCTAATTTAAAGTTCTTCTCTTCATCTTTATAAAACTGCTCTTTCTATTACATCACAATTAGTTTTTACACATACTGAGGTTTGTCTGAAGTTAATACACTAATGAAAAAGCATGCAAACTATGTCAGGATTAGCTCTGAATAGTGGAAACGACCAACTACAATGTAAAGAGTATCATTTTACACACATAATCTGAGAAATCCAAAATATGAAGAGACACCACACCCAGAAATCCAGACCATGTGCTAGAACTTCATCTGTGTTCTATTTAATATCTATTCTCACAGGTCTAGTCATATGAATCATAAACATCCCTCTTTAATACAAATTACCTAAATTCTTTTCAAAGAATATTTGTGATACCGGGAGGAAAAAGGGGCAAAAGCCGCTAACAAACCAACCACAGGTCTGCTTCACCTGCATGTACAGTTGCCACACAACTGCAGTTTAACAGCAGGGTTTTATTAACAAGGAAAACTAACCAGGAAAATAAAAAGCTTTCAAAGCTACAAGTGGCCAGTTATCTTACCCTAATCACCATCTTCAGTCCAAAAGATCCCAAAGACACATGTCCAAAATGGTGCCTTTTCCCTTCCAAACCTGAGGCAGTCATTGCAAAGTTCAATCTTTCTCTGGCATCTTTTCTTCACTTCTCCGGTGTTCTGCACTGCATCACTTCTCCAAGGTTCTTCAAACTGTTTCCACAATTGCTGATGCACAAATTAACTTTCCAAATCCCTGGCCATCTCCAGGTACCAGCTCACTATGCCGCTTTGCTATGGCACCACACTCTCCTCACCGGGCACTTTTCTATCGGTCACTATGGCTCCTTGCCACTTCCAGTTTACTCTTCAGGGGGTTTCTCTTGGCCAGGCCATGTGGACATGTTCTCTCAATCCGCCATTCTCTCTTTCTCCCCCCCCCCACCTTTTATCATTCTCACTCCTTTTTATCTCCACCCTCTTTTCCCGCTTCCCATTTCTCTTACAGTTCTCTCCAAAAGCAAAACCAAGGTCACGTATTGAGAATTTTAAATTTGAATTTGGGTGGGTCTTTCCTTGTGGAAGTTTGAATAATCAAGTGGCAGATTATGTTGCTCTGACAAGTGGCAGTATGTTGCTATGAATTTAGGGTATGTAAAACTTGTAAGGTAGGAGTTTTGTGAAAGGGTCAAATACTTCTATGCTTCTTATTGAAGAGGTACAAATCTTTTTCCAGGGGGTTGGGGTGTGTCCCTTTAGCAAAATTCTCAATTTATTTTCCTGAATTTCTTCCATGAAAATACAGTCATACAAATAAGGACAGTGGAATAAAGTTATGTTAATTTTAATTTTATATTGCAGATAGAAAATTGTGTATAGGCAAGTAGGTGGGATTTTTGGTTCTTTTGGTGTCAAGTAGCTGGGTTAATCAGAACCTTAAACGTCTCATACCAATAATCTTGTCCGTGTTAGCAGAATTTTTTTTTTACCACAAAAAGTATGGCATATATTTGAGATCATTAGTTTGGGCTTAGATAAAATTAAGATTTAGACACAAGTAAACTGACACTAAACACAACTTCATTTTTGTCTTGAAAAATGTTCAATACATATTGATTCAAAAAATATAATTCTAATAATTTGTGAATTTTGCTTGGCTAATTTAATTTTTGGTTTACTTGGTGTGAATAAATCAATCACAAAAATTATGGGATCATAAGAATGACAGTTTGTCTTAAATGAGGCATAAATAATTGTTAAATAATAGTTTGTCTTTAATGAAGAATCTGCACTCATTTTTGGAACTTTTCCTGACTATCAGTTCTAAAAGTAGAACTCAAATATATATTATTTTTCCAAATGCACAAATGCAATCATATAAATGAATGATAATAAAGTTTCATGAATAAAAAAAGCCTATCAAATCATACAAAACAGAAATATTAGCTTCTGACAGTGGGGGAAGACTCTAGCCAGAATAAAATCATCTCCTTAATTGTCCAGTGCTTATTATTTTGGATAGTTTGGTGACAAGTTCATCACTGGGCCTAATCTAGTTAAGCGTAGCATCCCCAACAAGTAGCAAGATCTATGAATCCTATGCTGCATTTCTACCTTCTGATCTGAGATACAATGATGAGATCAACTCCTGACTCTCAACCATTCAAAAGATGACAAGGATTTGATTTTGGAGGCGGGGAGAAAATTCTATTTATTTTTGGTTCTTTTTTAATTTTTAAATAATGTATTTATATATAAATTTCACATCTCTGTGATCTCTGGGATTCACCACCCCTCCCTGACTGTTCCCACCCTGTCCCATTCCACCCCCCCCCCAGTTGTGTACTTCAATTTGGTTGTTGGCTTGTTTTGACTTTTCTTCATGGATTTTTGTTTATCTTTCCCATGTCCCATACAGTAGTAAAACCATTTGGTTTCTATTTTTTTCTTTTTGACTTGTTTCTGCCAAGTCCATCCATATTACCATAAAATCGTCTAATTTTTCATTTTTAACTGATGAGTAATATTCCATTGTGTATATATACCACATCTTTTTCATCCAGTCATTTGTTTTGGGACATTTTGGATGCTTCCATGTCCTTGAATTCTATTGTTTTAACACATACATAAGTACCAGTATGGATCAGACATGTAATTTCATTTAATCCTTCTAATGACCTATGTCAGATAGCTATTATCACTATTTTAGAGACAACAAACTGAGGTTCAGAGGTGCTAAATCTCCATTCAGAATCACATATCCAGTAACTAAAAGTGTCATGCTATCTCAACATCTGATCTCCCTTCAGAGCTAATTCTTCAGAAACAGGTAAACAACCTATGAATTTAGAACTCATTCTTTAAGACACACATCTCTGTCTTCTACATGTAATAGGCAACAATTTTTAGCTCTACAAAGAGAAATATTCATTTGTCTTTTTGTTCAAAATGGCAGATGTTATCAAGAAGTCAAATTCAATGAGTAAAACTAATTTTAGAAGATAGCTTTTACTGCTTTGAATATTCTTTGCACAAACCAAAGTTCAGACAAACAAGTAAGCAGATAAAATACCAGTTGAATCAAAATACAGATCTTTGATTAACAATAATTAGACCTTTGATTTATAACCAAAATAATGTTCCAGTGATTTGATTCATTTGATCCCAAAGTAATTTCTTTTAGGACAGTATTGTACAAAACGTCAGCAGGTGTTAACAACTAAAAACATATCCATACCCAAAGGATTTGGTTTTAAGGCATTACAAAAATATCTGGGACCAACTATGAGATCATTTGGTCTAACCGATAACTTGAGGTGGTCGTTACATTTCTTACTGTCCTCTTGAACTTCTTTCTGGACTTGACTGTAAGATCTGTGTCTGTGCTCTTTCCTCTTGCCCCTCCCCTCCACTTGTATTAAGAACCCCTGCCAGTCATGTGAATCTCTAATTCTTTACATTTACTTTATGTACAACATTTTATTTTTTAGAAAGGAGGAGAAAATCAATCTGTCCTATAAATGAGTGGAATTTGTTTGTTGGGGTCACAAACTTAGGAGCTTCCCAGATATAACCTGAAACTAACCTCCAGCCCTTACACAGAGGGCAAGAAGAGACTGAAAAATGAGGCAGATCACTTTAAACTGAAAAGTGGGCATTTGAATAGCCAAAGGAGCTTACTTTGTTTTGTCTTGGGTGGCTCAGAGTTTTCCACACTCCCCCTGCCAAATCTCAGAAGTTTATATAGAGGTTTTAACTGTGTTCAGTCATGTATGTAGTCCAATAGTATCAACAGCGCATTACCCATTAGAACACAATTTCTCAAGACTGTATCCTTGGAACAGCTTCTGGAAATGTACTGTCCAAGGGGCAAAGCTATAAATGTATACTCCAAAGGCAGAATATGAGAAATCTCTCATTCCCAGGTCTACCCTTCAACAGACAATCAAGTTCTTTTGATTGCCTTCCGCAACATTGCATGCAGACACATTCCAGCTATTTCATGAAGAGTAGCCAGTTTGGAAATTAGACACTATTTCCCAACATGAGCAAAAGAGAAGATTCCACTCTGTGTGAGGCCATAATTTTTCAATGTAATTCGCTGTTTACTTCATGTAATATGTCTTAAAGCTGGAAAAATTATAATTCAAAGAACTCTAGTTATGTAGGAATCTGAAAAATTAGATTCAGTGTGATCATTTGCTTCTTTATCTAAATTCAGATTAGGCACTTGACCTTTTATCAGCCACTATTTCTATTTTTTTGTGCAGATATTTATACATTTTGGTGGAAAATGAAGCTTTTCAAATGCTATAAGTGTAATCTTAGCAGCTTGATGCAAATGTTACTAAGTACCAACCAATCATCACAATTGGTAATCAATTCTGGAAAACTGGTAGGCAAAGAAAACAAGTTTTGAAAAAAATGGCAATACTTAACTAGGCCCAAAATTGTACAATTTCTAATGGAATTTGTGATTTTTTTAAAAATTAAAGGGTTAGCATTTGCTTTAGGCATAAATAGATAAATAAAATGAGACTTAACAAGATAAAAAATACAATTTCTAATGAAATTTGTGATTTTTTTAAACATTAAAAGACACATTTGCTTAGAAATAAGTAGGTTTATAAAACATGCAAAATTAATTGTAAAATGGCTTTACTTTCAGAAATAGACTCTTCTACAATTTAAGGAAATGATAAAATAATGTTTCAGGATGCAAGTGCAGCAGATGAACTATTTTAGATGCTCGGGGCGCCATCTAGTGATGCATATAAGAAATAGCACAAGTATGTAATCACCACGCTTTCTGTTGACCTTTATAGAATAGCGTAACCTCTGTTTACACTATCAAGTGTCAAGCTATCTTTCTGAGATAGAAAGAAAACTCATTTTATAACTTTGAGTAGTAAAGACATAGATCTCACTAATTACTTCAATTGGGCCTTTTATCTTCAAATACTTATCAATCTCTGATCAATCCTCTTCAAATGCGCTTTATTTATATTCCTGTCTGAAGTTAATGGAAGGCTAGAAAACATATTTGAGATTGGAAATGTAGCATTTTGTCATAGAAAGCAAAGACAGGATACTTTCTTTTAGAGAACAGATCTTGCCTAGGTATAAACGATATTTCTGAAAGAGCAAGTGGCGTATGAAAAGAGAAGAAAAAGCTGATTTGGGGAAGGCTGAAAATCACAAGGGTCATAGAACTGGTGTTGCATATAAAAACATTAGTGTTTTCACTTCTAACATCACAAACATAAGTTCTCAAAAAACTACAATATGTAAATTTACCTAAGATAAAAGTATGTAGGAGTATAAAAGTGCCTTTAGTTCCTTCTCAGGTAAGTTCTTTGATCATGAGCTCAGATCATTGTCTGCTGACCTGAAGGGTTGGAGCAGTAGGCAAGGTCGGCAAAGACCTTGCATTTGTTCCATCTCTCAGTGGCTGCTGAGTCTACTGCTATCGTATGCATTATAAATGGAACAGGTTTCTTAGGACACTTATGGGGGGGGGGGGGTGGCTCAGCATCCATTTGCTTCATTAATTCCATTCTGGGGATCTAGGAAGCAAAAATAAAAAGAAAAAGCAAAAAAACAAAAACAAACAAACCAAAAAAACCCTGAAAATAAAAGTCACAGCAGAAAGAGTCTCTAAAGAATTCATAATCATATTATTTCTTGATTCCTGACGTCCAAATCTGGTCTACTTTTTTCTCACAACCTTTCAGAGTTTTCTTGTGTTTGTTTTATGTATAATGTCTAGAGGGTTCTATATAATGTCTAGGAGGTTATATATAATATATAGAGGGTTATATATATTGTCTAGGGGTCATATATAATGTATATATAATATATAATATTATATATATGTGTATATATATATATATATATATATATATATATATATATATATATGGTAAGGGTTTTAGTTGCACTTAACAGGAGGACTAGAGAAGAGTCAGTTTCATCCTTCCAGGAGAAATCCCTGACTGACTTCTGAAAAATTTTTGAAAGCTTGTTTTACAGCAATAATCAACTTCAATATTGTATCAGGAAGGTATTTCATCAGAAATCAAATTACTTTTTTCTTAAATGAAAAGAATCACTAAACATTTCTCATTTTCCTTTATAAAACATGCAACAACCTCTATATTGTATTTCAGATGCTACATAGGAAATTAATATTCTACAGAAAAAGGTGAGATTTTACTTAAATTCTATTTTTAAGCTTAAATCAATGACATGTACCCCCTGTGCAGATCAGTGTACTGGTTTCTTTCCTTATCAGTAAGTAAGAAATGTGCTGTTGAGATAGGGATACCCAATCACATTTCTCTGAAATAAACAAGAAGTCTTTATTCCCTTGCTGTAATAGAATGACAAATAACTCAGGAGAAACTGTCCATTAACATTCTAAAAACTGCCCAACATCTGGTAGGACTCAGAAACTTGCCAAGGACAGTTACATCTGCCAAGTAATCTAGAATCAATTATCACCTTGTCAACTAAGTAAAAATGGCTCAAATGGCCTAAATTCACTCACTCCTGTGGGTTCTCTGGAACAGCTAACCAAAACCTCAATTTCATAAAACATAACTACCCCCTTATTGAGCATATTGGTCACACATAGTCATATGATCATTTTTGACTGAATACATTGAAAATAACAAAGGTTTTATATTATGCAAGGGCTTTCTGGTTTTATCTTTTGAACTAAAAAACATTAAATAGGTTTATATGAACTCTTGAAAATGTTGAACATGAGAAAAACTTTCCATCTGAATTATTTAGAGTTCAAATATGTCAGAAATTGATTGTGCAAGGATAAAATGTAGTAGTAAACAAGTTCTAATGACAAGGATTTCTACACAGGAAAGTCAAGAGTACATAAGAACAATCCGAATGTTGCCATTATTCAAGTGATTCAGTATTATTGGTTGATAATTATTTAGAAGTATTCCATAGTCTACAAATAAATTCATTATTATAAAGGCAAAGGGGAGAAAGTGAGAAGAGATAATATCATTATTTAAAAAAATACATACAAATCTCAAAACAGTGATCCTCTAAGAGTGGTCCCTGAATCAGCTTTATCAACATCACCCAAGAACTTAGAAAAGCAAATTCTTGCTTTCCCCCAATATCTACCCTGCCTCCAAGATTTTCCAATTTAGAATATCTGTAGGTGGAACCCAGAAATCTGTTTTAAGAAGTTCTGCAGATCATTTCATTATGGTTGTGGTTATTGATGTCAATATTTTGTATCTATTGATGAAGTACTTTATATTTTTCGAATGTGCTCATATAATTCCTCTGCATCATTATTTGGATCATCAAATGATCTAAATGTTTATTTCTTCTCTTGTAAATATTTTTCATAATGAATTATTGCTTTTGGTATAATCTGATTTTGAAGGGTTGTAATTCATTTTTTAGTGACAGACTAATTTCTTTTGAGTTCTTTAGTCACCCTTATGTTGTTTGCTTTATATATTGGTAACTAAAACATTTCTCATGTATTTAATAAATAAATTTAAAGATGTGAAACAGAGTTACCATTTGTACATGAGAAAACTGAAGATCTAACTTACCTTATTGAAACACCCTAAAAAGTCTTTGCAAATTGAAGTTAAAATAACATATTTCCATGTCATCTCTGCATAGAGGAAGTAAATATGTGTCACTGTCACTGCTACTACAATATCTTAAGTAGGAAATATGGTAGAAAGAAGGTCAGAATAACAAGAAGTGGTTCTTTTGAACTCCATTGGTAGATAAATTATTATTTTTGATATGAGAAAAAGTCAAAAGAAGTTTACTAACAACATGTATACACGGAGATACCCAGTATAACCCAGAAAATTCTCTATATAACTATGTACACCATCTTCCCAGGTACTTAACTTTTTTTGGGTATACCTGTAAATGGGATGGTTTTCTTAATTTTTATCCTCTTCAGACCGATTTTCTTTCATACAGGAAAGCTACTGATTTTTCTGTATTGATTTTGTAATCTGCTACTTTACTAGACTGGTTTAATGTTTTATATAGTGTTTCAGATACCATCTTAAATAGCTTAGTTAAGACAAAAGAGATTGGAAAAGAAGGGACATTTCAGTTAATGGGTTCACAGAAGGAAAGATGCATATATTTAGTTTTGCTTTCCCCATTGGGAAAAAAATGGAGATTAAGTTTTCCTGTGAGAGAGTGAGAGAGAGCTGAAATATTTTACTTTTTGCAAATTTACATACTACCATTGAATCAAATTGCTAGACCCATCTTTAGTCTCACAGAACTTTCTTGGGGAGAAGAGAAACCAGGTGAGGAAAGCAGTCAAGGGAATCTAGAGGAAACATTCAGTTATCTTTTCTCTGGCAGCAGGAATATTGCTAAAGAACCATTTTATATTTTAAAAGTACTACAATAGGCTCAACCAAACAACAACAAACTAAATTTGGACATATTCTGTTGATTGAAGAAATTCAACTTGTTGAGCAATTCAATTACAAATGAGTGTACAGTTTTAATCTAGGAAAACATTCAATTATACTCTCAACATTGCTTTTTTTATGAAAGGAAAAACCCCTGAAAATCAAAGTATTGTAAAAAATGCATTTCATTCATCAGTGAAAAGTACAAAGGTGGAAAATAAGAGTAGACTTGCTTCACTAACCTAAATACTGTGTTTTTCTCCATTAGGTGACTTACAAAATCAACTGTTGAAAATCAGTAGACACCTGCTCTCTGAGCAGGGTTCAAGGCTAAGATAGAACAGGGTAAGAAACAAGCATTTGTCTAGGTGGGTAGCCATAGGATCCAAGTATGACTGAACAAAGTTACAGTTTCCAGGGTCAGATGCCTACATCATCTAAGCATGAAGGGGTCATCTTAGGGTCTTGCCTCTGAGTGATGTGCTGCTGGGGAAGCAAACTCAAGAGTATTTGGAAAGTAGGAAGAACCTCCATTGTTCTTTTCTTGGAATGAAAGGAAGGAGAAAGCAGAGGCCAAGATTTTTTTTGGAAGTCTGTATCTGACTTACCACATGATTTCCACTTTCAGAGAAGACATTTTCTGACAGGATGGTAAACATTTTGTTCATATGATCCTACCTAAAGGAAGTTTTATGGCATCTGTTTGGGATGGAGGAAGAATTGATGCAATTGATATTTTAATATACATTCTAACTACATATACTTGAGAACCAGAGGAAGTGTTTTGATTTGTTTAATCAAGCCACCAATATTCATTTATGGAGGTAATATTCTGTACCATGTAAGGTACTATGTTCTGGAGATAAAAGTCGTATAACATAAGAGGTTTATAGTTCAGTAGAAAGTTTATAAATAAAAAAAAGTCACATGGGGTCAGATACTTGTCTGTATAAAGTACCATAGGAACACAAAGGAGTAGTTAAATCTCTCTCTCTCTCTCTCTCTCTCTCTCTCTCTCTCTCTCTCTGTGTGTGTGTGTGTGTGTGTGTGAGGGGTCAAAGGGCACAGTCATTGAAAAAATAACCTCAGATTTTTTTTGATATTCCTGTCTTTGAGAGGTGGGGGCAAACAGCCTTCCTATTCAGACAAGCTTGTGCCTGCGTTTAAAGGACAGAATATGATGTCAATGAAGCCTGTGACTTCTGAAGCAGGTCTTACAGCACTAGTAATATTCCTTCCAGAACCCATGGCATGCAGTGAGACTCCTAAGCCACTGGAGGGGCCATGTTCCATCTTTCTGGTTCCCATTGAATCCAGCCTTGGGCTCATCCAGCCCCATCTTCAGACATGTGAATGAAAAATCCTTCAGATTACCAAACCCAAACCACCTGAGTATCTCTTAGTTGGGACCTCAGTCTCAACTCACCTATGCTTCATGCTGTTAAAATACTCAACAATATGTTACAACAGGAATGAATCTTGAAATCATTTTGCTGAGTGATGTACACCTGCCATCATTCCAGTTATATGAGGCATCCATTATAGTTAGTTTCGAATAGCGATTGCCAAGGGCTGGGGAGGGAGTGGTGAGGAACAAACGGGAGCTAATTAATCAAGGAGCATGAAGCTTCAGTGAAACAAGATGAATAAGCTTTAGAGACCTGTGGTGCCACGTTGTACCTACAACCAAGGAGACTGTATTTACTACATACTTAAAATGTTGTTACAAGGTTAGCGCTCATGTTAAATGCCATTACTACAATAAAGGAAAATGTATTTAAAAATAAATATTGTAAAAAGAAATTTCTGAGGCTTAGAATCCATGAGCATAAAAAATCGTAGTTGTTTTATGCCACTAAGCTTGTGGTGGTTTGTTAGGTGGCAGTGGATAATCACAACAGGGCAATTTCAGGCAAGACTTCATAGAATATATAACACAAACTAAACACAATCACCAAGAGCACAGACTTTGGTGTTAGAGCTGGGAGTAAACATCTCCATTCTTCAATGAACTGGCTGTGCTACTGAGATTATCTCTAATAGGTGTGCTAAGTATTATGAGATAGAATGACTGAAATCACTTATTATACTGTAGGCACAAAATAAGCAATCAGTGTTTAATTTAAAAATACATGAAAAGAAATTAAAAGCAATAAACAACAACACTAGGTAGTGCGTTTGTCATTCTAGTTAATTATATGAGTTGGTTTGCCCAGAACAATTATTTTTATTCCTGTTGTCCTGGTTACCTTTGCATTTAGCACATTTTGGATTTTTTAAATTGATTTTTAGCATACAGTATCAACCTTAATAGTTGCTTTAAAATAATTTGGTGGACCCAAGCTGTGTATATCTAGTTTCTGGTGCACAATGAGTAGTGTTCTCACATCAGCTCTTGCTTTAATCTAACAGATGATCAGCTACACCTCTTTCCTTCCCATCTATTTTGAGACAAAACCCAATTACCCTTTTCCTTTCAAGGACAACATGAGAGATGCTCTCTAATAAAGTGTGTTAGGGCAAGAGATCAAAGGGCAGTCACCTTCTTCTAGAGCAGGGTGGTTCAGAAAAAATATTGAAAACTTCTGCCTTTGTTGTCTTTTTGGTGAATGAAGTCACTGTGCTATAGTAGTGGAGATCTATACACTTGCGCTGTCACCATTCTGCAGTATCCCTTGGATAATGTGCCATCACCAGAGAGCCATAAAGCATATGCATAAGAGGCAATTGGGAGGAGTGGAGCCTGAGTAATCATTCTGTAGAGTGTACAGAAGTGGTATTGTGAATGCTCTGGCAATCATGGTTTTGTTATTTATCATGTAGGATATAACAGTATTGATTTAGATGTTTCTGGGGTAGTCTTTTTTATTTTGCAGAACTCTTTGGGGAGCTTTTACTGATCTCAAAAACAAGCAAACAAAACCCCAAATCAAAAGTACTTATTTAAGGAAAAACTAAATAGGTAAATTCCATTTCTTAATGAAGTTGGTGGGCAAAATAAAGATGCAAGTTTTGCACGTTTACCAACCAGTCATATAAGAGATAATCATACCACAAGTCATATGAACACCAGAAAATAAAAATAAGCTTAAGGTGCTTTTGCATCTACTTATTTTCATTAATTTCATTAATTTCTGAGTTCCAGAATTTAACATGTACAAAAATGAAGCAATAGCTATTAATTTATTGGCCACATCAGAATTTACTAGCAGTTAAATAAAGTCTGTTTTGTATTTATGCCATATATGCTTCAAAGAGAAAGCCAGATAAGTTAATGCCAATGTTTTTATTATTATTATTATTATTATTTATTATTAAACTCAAGAAACCAATGAAAAGCGTTTGTAATTTCATTTAGCTGCAGTGAAATATATGACATTTTCATGGTGGGTGCTATAAATCAAATGAGCTATATCAGCATAGAAGAACAGCAAATTATCTGTTCTGATGACATATGAACAGAGTATTGTTCACAGTAAAATCAATGCTATATTAAATTAATAACTATTGAGCAAATATGTTTGGAATTTATTATCATGTATCTGTAATTCATAAGGATACACTACCTGTCCAACTACATTGCCTCACTCAAGACATCAGTTCCCACAATTTACTCATATTTATATACATACACAGTCAAGTAACTAAGATAAATTTTGGTGATAAGGTTAATATTTAATTTTTAAAATATGTTACCATAACAATATATGCTTCCTTTTTTTGGTGTTTAATCAACTTAATTTCTGAATATTGTCCTTGGATGATTGAGTGTATAAAATCTCCTTTACTTTTTATTTTGCATTTTGTTCAAAATCAACTGGGAATGTTGATTCCCAGTTCCAATAATTTAATGGCTAGAATGCCATTCTCTTGGCCAAATTTTTAGCTCTTTCATTTCAGTTAAGTGAATCTGACTGCCTTGGTTTAGGTTTCCCCTTCCTTGGAAGGTGTGGGTGATACGCTGGGACAATTGTAGACTTTCATTTGTCCTGCTTCTTTCAGGGATCCCTCTCCTGACACCTTGTGATACAATTCCTGTAATCTTTTCTCCATGTATTTCATCTCATCTCAATATTGCTTATGGTGAGAGTGTATACTTGGTTGCTACCACTTTATCAAGGCTGGAAATGGTAGTCATTGAAAGTGGATTGTGAATAGAATTATTGCTTTTATCCATAATATAATAGCATTGAGCTATCATTTAACAAATTCTATATACTTTAAGTTATTTTAAAGTCTCATTTTATTCATGAAAGTTTTCCAGTTTGAATGATAAATTATCTGGCAAATAATCATAATATTATAATATTTATTATTATTCAGTAATAAAATAATAAAATTTTGCATTGCATATTTTCATTAAAATACAATTGGAAAGTCTGTCAACAGTTTAATTTCTTTCAAATGCATTAGTTAATGAGTCCAATGACTAAACTTTGAAATAGAATAATATAATCATCCCTGCTTAAATAAAGCCTTCGACATATATGAGGATTTTTAGTGTCTTGTTCTAAAATAGAATCCAGGAATGCATGCATTTCAAGCAATCATATGGGCAAAAATTCAATTAACTATACACTGTTTGATTTAGTCATGGTCCCAGTATGTATCTTTCCTGGGTTTCTCTGATTTTATTGTTTTTCTCTTCATTATTTTAATTCTCCTTTACACATTTGTATATTTTGGGGTTTTCAAAATTTGCTCTAATGGCATTGTACTGTAGACTGTATTGTTTACATTTTCATTCCATCTGTTTAAGGATGTATGTTGAGATTATCTATCTATCTATCTATCTATCTATCTATCTATCTATCTATCTATCTATCTATCTGTCTGTCTGTCTGTCTGTCTGTCTGTCTGTCTGTCTGTCTGTCTGTCTGTCTGTCTGTCTGTCAAAACCTAAACTAGTCAAAAGATTTTATATCTAACTATATAGAAAACTTGTGATCAACAAGATAAAGAAAGTAAATTATTTAAAGATTTAAACCCACTGGTAGTCATATTAATGAAAATTGAAATAGCATGATGTTATTTTACACTTATCAGATTGATAAAATGCAGAGTACCAAAGCTCCAAATATTGGGAATGATATGGAGAAATGGGAATCCATTGCACATTTAGTGGGAATGTACCTGGGTGTCAATTTCATGAATATGAGATCTGCAAGCCCACTCCTGCTCCTATATCAGAGAGAAATTCCCAGAATGTCCACAAATGTAATCAGTAAGAATAATCAAACTTAAAAGCTTTTGTACCTCAAAAGTAACCATCACAAAAACAAAAATGGCAACCTACAGAATGAGAAAAATATTCATACCAAATATCTGACAAAGGTTTAATTTCCAAAATTTTTAAATTTATATTTACATAATCCAACAACAAAGAAACAAATAACAGTTTAAAAATGTTAAAGGACCTCCCTCAATAGATATTTCTTTAAAGAAGACATTCTGGTGGCCTATACACATATGTTAAAATATTCAGCATCACTTATTATAAGAGAAATGTAAATTAAAACCACACTGAGATAGATACCACCTCACTTCCTGAGGGTTCATATGGACAAAATATATGGTTCATTAAAAAAAGAACAGAATTCCTAAATGTTAGTGAGGCTGTGGTGAGAAAGGAACTCTCATCCACTGTTGATGGGAATAGAAACTAACAGAATCTATGTAGAAAATGATATAGAAACTCAGATCTTCAACCATCTGGAGTGTCTGTTGGCCACCATTGAGCTGTAATTATTCTTTGATCAATTATTCTGTGAGCGCCTCATCCACTAGTTAGATACCTTTGAGTCTGTGCTGCGATCTATATCTTTTCTACCTTTTTAGGAGACAAGAATTCTTTGACTGTTCTCACACTAAAGATGTTATGAGCCTTTTCTTGGGTGCTGCAATCATCATCCTCGAAGAGTGCCATTTTGACCTGGTTTTATTTTCTTTCAGTTATATCTTGAGAGACAAAGCATACATCCTTTCTGTTTTGAGATTGGCTACATTTTTTAATCTGGTTTTCACTCACATATCCCCAGTAAGAGGATGCTCTTTACCATTCTAGTTATTCATTTAAAAAATTTCAATCAATTCAATCTCTTTTAGGTATATTTCCTAGAAGGGTTGATGAACTTTGTTCTTACCTGAATGTGAAAGGATTATCTATTTTTTTTCAGAGACTAGGTCTCACTATTTTGCCCGGAGTAGACCCAAACCCATGGATTCAAGTGATTTCTGACCTCAGCCTCCCACGTGGCTAGGATTATGTGCCACTGAGCCTGGCTTACAAGGATATCTTCTTTTGAATTTCTATTTTATTAGTATTTGTTGGCATTTTTTTACACAAACCTGTGAAATATTGGTATATAGATACTGTATATGTATATGCATATGCATATATGAAGTATATCTATTTATTTAAAATTCTGACTATATTGTGTATAATCTGTTTTGACTTTTCACTTATGCCCTAAGCTTCTTATCCTTGATTCAGAAAGGTTTTTTTAAACAAGTAAAAAATGTCCAGCAAATGCTATTAGTCCTTTAAAAATTACATACTCCGATTATGGTATATTGCCTTTGTGTCCTTCCATTAACCTACCACTGTAAATTTAATATAGAAGCTATTTAATGAATGGTTTCCTGGCTAATGAAAAACAGCAAACTTTACACTAAACCGTATTTCTATTGCAAATCAAATTCTACTTCAGCAGTGAAAATTTCAAATGCCAAAAACTATTCTCCAGCCTTAGCTATGGCCCACTTACTTCAAACAATGCTCAATATAATAGTATTCAAGTATGACAATAGAGTTGAACAATCCCTTAGAGTTCATGCTAATTAGGTTTGCAGATGGCTTTAAATCTTTTCTATTTTTTCTTTTAAAAAATTTAAACACAATGGGGAAGTGGATTAGATATTGCATGTCAGTTAACTCAGCTACATTGTAAAACAAGAGCAATATCAAATTATACATTCCATGTATCCATAAGATTACTCAACTGTAGGAAAATGGTCTCATGTTTTGTAAAACAAGGTCAAACTCATAGATTTAATCCAACAATTCAATATTTGATGAACAATAAAATATGACATGAGTTTGTCAAAAGAAAAACCTAAACGCCTAGAGAAACAGACGCTTCCAGAAACACAAAGGGTTTTCTTTTTCTTTTGTTCATATTGTGCCAAGTAGGAATATTGTCTCCTTGCTGTGAACATTTTTTATTATCATGTCTCCACAGGAGCACACTGGTGGAGGAAGCATTGCCTTTCTAAGTTTCCTGTTTCCCAGGAGCTCTGTGTTTCTTACTCTTACTTTCAAATGACTTTTCCCCTCTTTTGGAATGTTTGATAAAATTTCAGCATTACCAATTTTGAGTTATTGGAGCATAAAAATGAAAATGTTTTGTTCATCAGATAGGTAATTTTTCTGGGGCTCTGTGCATATTTAACATAAGAATTCATTTTGAAAAGTCAAGTGTTTGACAGAATATGATTATTCAAGAGAAACAATTTCATCAGAAGTAAAACCAATGAAATAAATGAAGGGTGGATTGAGAATTGAAGGTGTATAGAATCTGAAACCTGAAAAGCTGGGCTTTTTTTTTTTTTTTTACCAAGCATAACACTATTTACAAAACTGCTATATATGTGTTTTGATCAATCTGTTACCTTGTGTGAGGCAAGAATTAGCAATCAGTTGCTCTGGCTTCACTGTTTTTCTAATTCTTATAAGTGTTTTCCTGCATCTCCAGTATCATGCAAATTTTCATGCCAAGAGGGACAGCAACTTGTCAGTTTTTACTGTTTTTTGTCCTTTTGTTTGATTTGTTGATATTCTGAAGTCAGGTGAAAAGAATGAAAATTTTTGACTTGAACTTAAAACACCTATGCCTGTTCTCCCTAGGAAGTGATCTCCAAGCAGTTCATTAGCATTTTCACAGTTTACCTACTATTGGTATGCAAAAATCAGCTACCAGCTTGTCTCAGCTCTCCTCCCCTTTCTCAGACCTAAAAAGGAAAACTTAGAAACATAGTTTAAACTTTAGACTAATTTGCCTCAATTTACCCTCTTCTAAACTTCCATGGGTTATTTCCACCATCCCCAGCCTTCTCACCAAAATCCCAAGTCAAAGCAAGACTCTCAGAGTGCAGACTAATTTATTACTAAACAAAGTGATTTCCTAATTACTGCAAAAGAAACATATAAGTAAAACTCCAAATTACTTTAACATTGTCCAAAACCTTTCTCAACATTGTCCAAAGTCCTTCCTCCAGATTGTCTAAAAATCTTCAGTCTCTCAGTCCTGATCATCTCACCAACATCAGTCAGTCAGAGTTCATCTCCAGATGCTTGAAGATATCTTTCCTTGGCGTGCTCCTTTGGTATGCTCTAACTCTTCCATGCCATCTTCTTCTTGTCCTCCTCCAGGTAGTAGAATAAACTTCATGGTACTGGAACCAGCACAGTTCACTTTCTTTTCAGGCCTAACTTTTGTATGGCCTCTTCCAGACACAAGTCAAACTCAGCAAAACAAACTCCAACACGGAGTTCAAATCTGCAAACTCCTTAACTTCCTTTAACATACATTCTCCTAGCCTGGCTGATCTGAATCCCAAATCAGAATATCCTTATTTCCTGCCAAGAGAAGTCCTGAGGTAGGAAGCCCTATCAGGCCTGTATGTTAATTCAAATCCTACCCAGCTCTTAGTAACATTAATTCTAAAGCATGAGACAATGACACCAGGGGGGGTAGGTGCCCCCTATCAGTAAGACTTTTCCTTAAAACTCAGTGCCTCCTCTTCTTCACTTCTGGGTCTTTCAGAAGGGCCAAGCACATGGCACTGTTCTTGGGGGAAAGTAACACTGCCCAGAGCTATGTTTCAGTTGTCTTGCCTTTCCTTTGCTAATCCTTCCCTTGTTCTGAGATTCCTACAAAGGAGATTATCCAGAGGAACAACTATTGCTTATATATTTTAAACCCTTTTATTGAGGTGTGATTGACATTGAAAAAATGTGCACTTTCAATGTATAATCAATGCCATAAATCAATGCCATATTCAATGCCATAAACATATGAATCACGTACCTTTAAAAGTCTTCTCCTGTCCTTTTATTGATATTAACATATTTTACTGTGATAAGGGAACTTAATATAATATCTACTCTTTTAGCAAGTTTTGAATATAAAATATACTTATCTCCTGATTTTTGAATGACTCTTGCCATAGCACTTTGCCTTTAGAAAAGATTTACATTAGTAACTGGATTAAGCCCAAGGAAGTTTGACTTTTATAACAAAAGATGAAATGTGAAAACAGTTCAGCATTTGTTTTGTAACAGTCATTATAGAGAGAGAGCAGTCATCCTCTGGAACTACTCTTGATTCTGGGTGCCTACTCGCCTGGGTGCCATTAACATAGTTGATACATACATTTGATGAGGAGCTTGCTACTCTCCTGTTGCAATAGACTTACAAATTTCAAAGAGAGCTGGTTGGTGCTTTGATTAGCATACCTGCCTGACAGGACTTTCTCCCAGGAGTCCTTTTGGTGGGAAGACTTGACAAGAAATAGATAAGTATTGGTTGAAACAAAGAAGAAACAGCCATTTTTGCAATCAGCCATTTTTGGGTTAGAATTCTGAGGAGAAGGACAATCTAAGTCCAGGTCTCATGGCCAAGGTGGGCACCTGGCCACAGGTCCAAGCTTGTAGACTCACAGCTTTAGCATGGTTAAGCCGAGTGTGTGTGTTAAAGTCAGCCTAAGGATTTTTGGAGCGGTCATGAGGAGGTCTTCATGAACCTGCTATTGGTTCCTATTCTTCAGAATTTCTTTCTATCACCTAAAGTGAAAAGGACAAGGGGATGACAGCAAGGAGAGGACAGCATCATGTCTTCATCTAATGCTTGGAGGTTGAAGCATGCCAAAGGCAGATGCCATACTCTTGGAGCACATGTTAATGAACTCTGAAGGACTAGGTAAGTGTTGAGGTCAACAGGACTTAGAGACCGAAGGTTTGGGACAATGTTGAAGTAAGTGGGGTTTTTCTTATATGTTTCTTCCTGTAGTAAATAATTAGATGATCACTTTGTTTAGTAATAAATTAGTCTCCACTCTAAGAGTTTTGTTCTGGCTTTGGAAAATATAATAAGGGCTGGGGATGGTGGTAAGGACCCATATCTAAAAATATAGGATGTCTTTAGGCTGCAGGAGCTGCAAAGGGTAAATTGAAGCAAGCTAGTAAGTTGTAAACTGCAGTGTCCACGACAGGGAGCTGAAAAGCAGTGACTAGAATCTGCATAACAAAGGTGATTGGTCTGTGCAGGCATTTACCTGCAGGAAGTTAGAGTTTGAATCTGCCTGGGAGTAGCAGGGAGATGATTATAGAGTTTATAAAGTTAGAAAGCCTCCTTTACCTGATAACAATCTCAGCTTTATAGCATCAAGTTGCTGTAACTTTGAACAGTGCCTGTGAACATCTTTGCTTATATATATGCCAGCTTTTTAAAAAAATTTTTTTGAAATTTTTATAACTATTTCTTTAAAAAAACTAAAGAAATCAAATTAAAAATTAGTACACTATGAAACAAAGTGATACAGATGAATAATTAATTCAATCATGACTACGTTTACACTGAGACTATATTAAATAACAACAAAATTTAAACTACAACATTAAACTACAACAAAATTTTAGACCCTACAGAAAGTATAAACATGTTAAGAGCTCTGTGTGAGATTTATTTTTTATTTGTGTTTTTTTGATGTTGTATGAACCTGTTTATTGATGCATAACAGGCCAACAGACCCAAAATTTATCGGCTTACAAACAGTTTCATGTCATCCCTTACATGAAGACATGAATGGATGGTAGGTTGACTGGAATCAACTGAAGGTTCTTGCTTATGGTGTCTACTATATTTCAGTTGAAACTGGAGTCTACTAGGTCAGAGACCCAGCTTATATGCCAGCTTTTTTAATCCATTCATTTCTTCAACCACTCATTCATGGAATGATATTTGTTTGCTCCCATGTATCAGCTATTGTGAATAATGCTGCACTGAATATACGCATGCAGACATCTCTTCCAGATCCTGATTTTTAGTTCTTCACATATAAACACAGAAGTGGGGTTGGGGGAACATATCATAGTTTGAATTAAAATTTTTTAAGGAACCTCCATTTTGCTTCCCATAATGGCTACACCAATTTGCATTCCCATCCATGATGCACAACTGTCCCTTTCCTCACATATCTGCCAACATCTTTTTTACTTTGTTTCTGAGACTAACCCTCCTAACTAGTGTGAAGTGATAGCTCATGTGGTTTTGATTTGCATTGCCTTGATGTTTCATGACACAGGATCTTTTCATGTTCTGTTGATATTTATATAATATATATATATATATAATATATATTATGTCTTCTTTAGAGAAATGTCCATCTAGTTCCTGTGATCATTTTTGTTTGTTTGTTTGTTTTGTTTTTGAGTCTAGGTCTTGCTATTTTTGCCTGTGAAAATGCAGGCTCACATTGGCCGGGGTACCATAGATTCAAGCAACCCCCAGCCTCAGTTTCCCAGGTAGCTGGGATTACAGGTGTGCACGAGGCTCAGCTATTTTTTGGGACTAGGTCTCACTACATGCCCCCTGCAGGACTTGAACCACGATCCCTGGCCCTGCTTCCTAGGCTGCTGCTTACAGGCATGTGCCACCATGCCCAGCCATGTGACCATTTTTTAATTGTGTTGTTTCTTTTGTTATTGAGTGGTAGGAAACAATTAAATTAATTTCTGAGTTAGGGAAGTCAGTGTGGCCTGAGTGAGGACACCTTAACTGCATGAAAATAGAACGGATATAAAAGTGGTTTGCTGAGTACTGCTAAGATCTAACATCCCTGCAGTACTGTTAGTGCTACATCTGGGTCCCCTTGAGTACTCTTTACCTGTTGTGTGTGTCCATTCCAGGTTGTTTTTACCTGCAAAACTTTAGTGTTTATGCTTTAGGAAAGATTGGGAGGAGGGGTACCTCACATACCATGTGCTCTGAATCAAATGCAGATGAAAGAAACAATTCAAGGCTATGGCTACTAATAAATTAATGGTCATAAAATGTTGCTTGGATCCTCTGTAAGGATAAATTGAATACTTTTAGGTGGGAAGTGACAAGACTAAACATTTAGTAAGAGTGATGTTAAACGTCCATTTTATAGAACATGTAGATATGGAGATATCAGGGCTTTAAAGTCAATTTGTTCCCGTACTTTTTGCCATTTGTACCATACTTAAAGAAAATAATAAATTGGTCCTGTGTTAACCACTAACTTTTAGAAGCTTGCAGAATTAGGGAATCTATTTTTCTTGAAATTCCATGACCTTTCCCCCCACTAACAAATCAAACTTAACAAATCAAACTTAAATCTTTCATTTCCAGGAGACAACTGACTATATTTAGTCAACACTTCCAAGCTTTGTCATAATTCTTTTTGTCTCATTTTATTTGGAAGTGGAGAATAATCTGTCATCATTGTCAGGATAGCAATTTTTCGCACACTGAAGCACTATTATCATGTTACTTTCCTTGAATTGGCAAAATAATTTCCCTTTTTGGTTAGCTCTTTTCTTTCCAACCATTTAATGATTTTGCTACTTTTGGATTCCTTCCCAAGTTCTTTTTATTCCTTAAGTGTACAATCCAAAACAGTATTAATATTAAGTGTCTCACACATTATGTAAGTGATCAAAGTGTTTGAATACCATGATAAGTCTACTTTAAGACTGTGTGATGTTAATGCTCATGTACCCACCCAATGCCTACCTCTGAATGAATGAATGATTACATTAGTGAGAGCAAGAGCAGTGTTCTGTGGATATTTTCTTGCAAATCCTACATGTATTTTTTCTTTTTAAAAATCAGCAAAGAAAAATTACTTTGTCTCTGGAGTTAAGTCCTGGTATCTCAGGATTAGAACTTTCTAGTTTATTGCAAAAAGCATTCAAGACTTAGGTTTGAATATTGGCTTTGTTGTTTTCAGATATAGGATCTTAAGTAAATTGCTTAATAGCTAATTTGAAGACTATATTGGAGGCCGAAGACGCATGTAATAACTTGGCAGTGAAGAGTCATTTGACAAATGGATGCCATTAATGTCATAGGGACCTTGAATTTCAATAATAACCTTGGAAATTCCTGGTAAAGGACTTTGGTTTTCTTGAGAGGAATATTTATTCTGATGCCATCACATTGTTTGAGAAGCTTTTGCCTTAAAGAAAATTCACTGATCATTAAAGACAGTATGTGGTATAATGAAAGGAGTACTCAATTTAAAGCCAGGAGATCTAAGTCTCCACTCTCCTCTTCTGTTAATTATCTTTGTAACCCTGAGCAGATCACTTAATCTCTGTGGGGTACAGTTTCCTCATCAATAATAAAAAGAGGTAATTAGCAGAGAGGATCTTAAGATAGTTTTTAAACTTTTGTGACCTGGGATTATGGTGTGAAAGTAGGTGAGATAGTGATAAGGAGGACTTGCTTCCTGAGATATGGCTCCAGAATAATCAATGAGGGGAGAAAGAGGGCAGAAAGAAATCAGAGAATTAAAACTGAATTCAAAAAGAGAAGCAAAAAGTCATTGCCCTTTTAATGTATTTCAGAAATTTAGGTTCTTGCAGTTTATTTTATAGAGCTCATTACCATTAAAACCCTTGGTATATGTAAATTATACATTTCCAAGATCTTTTCTAATGGTGTTAAGTGCCCCAGATCTTTGAACCAAATAACATTAGGTTGGAAGAAAGGGGAAAAGACTCTATAAGGGTAAGAGGGATTCAACTGGTTGGGGTCCATACTGAGAGTAACAATATTTAAAATTTTTTTTTCTGTTGTACTTCTCACCTCTAAATTAGATGCATTTATTTTCCCAGAGAAAGATTATATTTATTATGATTCAAGACATATATGAAGAGCTATTTCCAACTGAGACAGACTTACCAGAGTGCTTGTTGAGAGGCAGAGCTTTAAGATACATTCTGTGCTTTCACCACTGCAGAATATAGGAATGGAGAGAAATGACTAAGTTTAACTGCATATGTTATTTGCCAGAGGAACAAACTGCTACCTAAACCAAAATGTATCCAGCTTTCATTTTTCATTCTAAATAGTTATAAACATAATACATGCAATGTGGCCAACTTTAGTTATATGATCATGAATGTAACTACCTCCTTTATTTTATAGAAACTTGCAGAATTTGATAACTATGCTTTAAAAAAAAGTACACTGGTTCGTGGCTATTAACCAATGTTTGCATTTTAAAATGTCTATTTTTATTGTTAAAATACATATATTGAGAATAACTGGGGAAACGTAGAAAGCATAAAAAAAAAGAACCAAAGATACCGGTAATGAAACCTTCCTGATACAGCTATTGATAAAATTCCAAGGAATACCCTTTGAGTCTTCTAATGTGCATAAATGCCCTCCCATATTGAGATAATACTATGCATTTTCTTTGGTATGAAGAAAAGGTAATATTATGAAAACTTGTCAACACATTGAATGTTCCCTGGGATCATGTTTGTAGGGATTAGGTAAGAATGGGGAGAGTAAGTTGTTAAAAACGGATGTGAGAAGTTAATTGGGAAGGGTCTTTGGGTCTGGTTTGTGAAATCACAGAAGTCTCATATGTTGTGCTAGGCAAATGAGGGTATGTTAGTTATTGTGTAGTGAAAGCAGGAAGTCAATGACCTCATGCCTGGATAGAGTGAAGGAGCAAGGCTGCAAGAAAACTTGGCATAGTTGAGATTCACTTATCCACCCTAGAGGGAATGGAGTAGAGCAAGAATGAACTTTAGACTCAGATATTTTAGGATTCATTTCTACTTCCTGAACTAAAATTGCTTCATATATTACCTAGACACATGATTCAATATATCTAGATTTCAGTTTCCTTATCTGCAAAATGAAGATGATCATCCAGATCTTTACAGTAGAGTCAATGAGATAAACATGTAAAGCTCCTGGTTTTCTTCTGGAATGCCAACATTGCCCCTTAAATCATGTTTTTCTTACTTTGAAAGTTGGAATGTAAAGAAAATGATTATTTCCCAAAAAAAGAACTTCAAACATGTAATGCATCTATTAAGGACTCTATTTCCTAGAATGGAGAGCAAATTATTTGTGCATTGATTACTCTCTTTACAAAGAATTGTTTAAGAAAACAAAGATTAATTATTTTTAATCAGTTTCAGCCACCAGTTAAGTTACTGTGGTGCATCCAATTTCTCCAGCATTCAACCCATCGTACTGATTCTTCCTCTTCCTTACCCTAATCCACTTTCCTTGCCTCCTGATCTTGGGACTCTACTTGGAATACTTATCATTTTCTTTACTTTTGATAGAGTTCTCTTACTCCTAAAGAAAGTACTGACTGACCAGTTTCACCTTTGACTCTGCCTGTGAGAAGTTGTGTGATGTGGTAAAATGGATATAGTGTAGATATTATATAATAATATCTATGCAATAGTTTATACTGCATGAGATTGCTATGAAGATTCAGTGAATTGTTCCATTATTGAAACAATGAATAGATAGAAAACAAATCTTAGCCATTACTTTTTATTTTCTGTAAAAATGAGAATAATAGTAACCACCAAAAGCAATCATTTGTATTGAATGAGTTATTAGATCAAATCTTGATTTCTGGCACCAAGTCACTGTCTGTGATGAGAGTTGCTAATACTTATGTTCAAGCTGTAGTAAAATGATTTCAATCCTTCAAGTAAGTGATACTCTCTCTTACCTCCACATTCTTTTGTCTGGAACACTCTTCCCTTGTGGGTAACTCCCACTCATTTTGGAGGCTTGTGTTTACACGTCTCTTCTCTGGAAACTACCTTTGTCAGCAGAACAGAGGGACTAGATGCCTGGCTGTGTATTCCCTTTGTTTCTAGCATCCTGTGCTTCTACAATCATGGAATTGAGTGCTCTTTATGGTAACTGCTGATTTTATTCTCTTACCTTCCCATTTTTCCAGTGATATTTGTGAAAGAAGAGACTGCAGTTCTTGATAGATAATGCACACTAAATTACTGCTGCTACTACTACTACTTCTACTACTACACTACTACCACTACCACTAGTGTTGCTACTACTGCTGTTCTTACTACTAAATGTTGCTGAATTAATAAGGAACATAAAAAGATAAGAGAAAAACCAGTACAGATGAATTCTGTGAAATTTAACTGACACAGTTCTCTCAAAAAGGATATAATTAAACTGCGTCAGATGCTAGGAAAGAGGTCAGAGAAAATAAGGACTGAAAAGGGGGTTGACCATTAGGAAATAACTGGAGTACCAAGAGTGAGTAATTTAATGATGAGGTGGAGCAGGGAGCAGATGGCAGAGGGAGGAAGAGTGAAAGGAACTGAGAAATCAGAGTAGGAAGTATAGACCCTTTAGAAAAGCATGGCTGTGAAAAAAGAGACTAGGAGGTATCCTCCAGGGATCTAGAGCAATGAGATATGCTGGATGTATCTGTGATACTCTTTTGGTGTTGTGCCTGTGTGTGTATGTGTGTGCATGTGTGTGGGGGGGTGAGAGAGAGAGAGAGAGAGAGAACCTGAGAATCTGTCACTGTGTGTGTGCCTGTGTTTGTCCATGATCTGGGTTTGTGGTTTTGTTTGTGTGTCAGTAAAAATTGAGTGTGTGAATGTGGACTTTTCTGGTAGTATGTGTGTGTGTATGTGTGTGTGTGTGACAACGTGTGTACCTCCATCTGTATGTGGGCAGTTTATGTATCTGGGTATATATGTATGTCTATGGGTCTCCTTAGGTGAGGGGTGTGTGTGTGTGTGTGTGTGTGTGTGTGCATACAGAGTTTTAAAATAGAGAAGATAATCCCAAGCAAAGGAGAAAGAATCAGTGAAAATGGAAAGGTCTCAGAGAAAGTCTATTAACCCTCAGAACCTCCTTAGAGGAGAAAAGAACTCAGAGGGTTGAGGTTTCTGTGATTTTTGCCTGTGAGAACTGAAATTAAGATTATTTTATTATTTTGTATTATTGTCACCCAGACACTGTGCTTATTATTTCCCTAATTATTATCCTTACTTTCCTTCTGCCCCTTCAGTTGAGAGGAATATGGGAAAACTATGTGTATTTCATTGTTAGTAAAAATACTTGAGTGTCATAAACACAACAAATCATGTTCTCAGTTTTTTCTTATAAAATGCCTTTTTTGCTATTGGGTAGAAAGAACCTGAGAGAAAAATAGCAAGCAATACATTTATTCAGTGAAAGTGTAAGCACAGTCTAGATATATTCTACATAAATTTAGAACTGCTAAATTTAAAATGTATGAGATAATAATGTTGAAGTCTTTGCTTCTGGCTTTGAAACTTTTGTCATTTGTTCATTTTAAAGCATTGGCAGTATTCAGTAGGGGCTCCTGAATCCATATGACTAAGAATACCAAGAACAAGCAAATCTCTCAGCCACTATTTGTCATTTGTCACTGCCTAAACTCCTCAGTGATGTGGACTCAAAGACTGAGTTTATATTTTTTTCAGAGCACTGGAAAAGAGGGAGAATATTGCAGCAATACTTCTAAGAAATAACTGTTTGTACTTTGAAAAATGTGATAATAGACAGGGAGAAGTTTTACTTTTTTCTTCTTCATTGCAAATTTCTTTTCAATGGCCCTATCAGATATCTACATGGCATGATTTAAACGTTTTTTAAAAATAAAAAAACTTTTCTAAGAATTCTTGAGAACTTCATGTTGAGTGGGGACTATCTAGCTTTTAAAATATTTAAAAGAAACAAAATGAGATCAAATGAAAACTTCTGAAACCCATCACTCAGTTCCGCACCTTAGGTGCAAGGGTGGTTTTTTATTCGGCTCTTGCAATTCCTCTTGGAGATATTCTCTGCATATATACTTGTGCATATTTATACGTTCCCCTCCATTAATAACAGATTATATACTGCTATTCTATATGCTTTGATTTTTTCTCTGGAATGACTTGACTATAGAAAGTATAAAGAAAAATATTAGTGACCATCTTCAGGCAGTAGAGCATTGGTTTATATTACTGGTGAGACATTCAGTTCCATTCCCCATATTAATACGCACAGTGAAACCTATTTTATATTGTAGCAGGATGACAGAGAGGGTAGGTGTTTTGTGGGAGGTGCCAGTGGCTGGTGGAGAGCTAAGAATGGAAACTGTTGTGGCCATTAGCCTGGGTTCCATGCCCAAAAGCAGGAAAAGTGGCAGTCAGAAAAATAATTGTACTGTTTTTCAGGAGCAATTTTGTGAAGTTATGGGAAATACAAGGTGGTCAAAATCTAGTTTCTGGGAAAGAAGAGCCATTTTGGAGTCCTGAGAAGCAAATGTGGCATACAATTGGAGAGGAGTCCATCTTCCCCACTTCCCTTTGGAAACCAGCAATGACCTGACACTCCTCAAATCTGCAGGCAGGGAATGTGGAAAATTATAAGCCAGAGTAGGACAGGAAGGAAGAAGCAGACACCATGCAGTTACAGACTGGTTTGTGGGCATGTGTGTGGCATCCTTTTGGGGATGTCCCAAAAATAACTTGAGAACACTTGGAGATGCACTGATTACTAGTCATTGAACCGATTAGAACTCTTACCATCATAATTTAGGCATGAAAATAGATTGCCATTTAATTTTGCACTCCAGATAGGGTGAGGGCTAGGAAACGTGGGCCATATGTAAAAACAGAAAATACTGAATGTTCTACATGTGCGATACCTTATGACTGGATCGCGAAATGGAAATTTTGGTTGCAAAACAGTGGACATTTATTCCAAGTACTAGGCTGGGACTACAAAGTAAGTGACTGAGAACTAATAGATAATTCTTATACTCCTTGGAAATGTTAAAGGAAACTGAAGGAGTGTAATTTCTCAGGAGGATATCTTTAGAGAGTACTACCTGGAGTCCATGCTCTCAGAAGGGCATGTTCTGTGGAAAATTGTTGTTCCTTACAGTAAGCCAGACATTTAACTCTCCCTTGGAGGGTCTGCTATGTGTCCTTGAGGTTGAAAGCTACAGTGGAGAGGTATCTGACACTCTCCTGAGAAATATCCAGGTGATAGATTAGCTGGACAACAGTAACAAACTGAAGAAGTGGTTGTGTTGGGATCCACCTTCACTGGGACTGGAAGGTGAGTGTTGTCTCATGTGGTATGGATCATGTGGTGTGGCATGTGGCAAGAGTGAAAGAGTTTGGCTTTTGGTCCTTTCCAAAAGAGTTTTGGAGGGAGATATTACTAGATGGTGAGGGGCAAAGAAAGTGTATATAACTAGGTGGCCTAGAAGCACTCAGTTTCAGAGAAATTCAGGTGGCTATTTGTGGAATGTGGTGATGCAGGTTGAGAAATGAGCTCTAGATAAAAGGAAAAACCTTTATCTGTCTTTTTCCCTCTGGCACACTAGCGGGTGGGCAACAACATCATTAGAATTTAAAACAGTGGTTCTTCACTCACCTGTAACCCAGGCTCCTAGCCTCTTTGGAATATCCCGAGACATATGACCTATTACTTATGACTGTTAACCCCACAGGTAAAATCTCCTGTTATCACCTGTACCCCTGCTGTATGTCACTAATGCCTGGGAATCAGGTTACTTCCTCATTAGCTTACTGTGATAATTTTTCTGCCAGGGTCTATAAGGGGCTTCATAACTTCATTAAAGTTGGACCTGGACATGTTTCTCAGGATCCTCATTCTGTGGGCTAGCCTCACAGATTGCTATCAATCTCTTCCATCTCATTTTTTCTTCTTTCCCACATGTGACTAATAACAGCTATTTCCAAGCCAGTTGATGGGAATTGGGTGGTGAAGGATAGAATAGGACTTATAGTGAACATAATATATTATGTACAGATGTTGGTTTATAATGATGCACACTTGAAATTTTTAACAATGTGATATAGCATTATTACTGCAATAAAAAATCAAAAACAAACCACTAACTCATACTTTAGTGGAATCAACTTTAAGCAGCATCCAAGCCCAGGCAGTGCTGCTGCTGCTGCTGCTGCTGCTGCTACGTGACTGGTCACAGAGTGCTGACTCTTCTCAACTCTCCCCTTCTCTCCAGCTGCAATCTTACTGCATTCTTGGAAGTCTCACAGGTCACCCTATATGAGTGAGAGGAAAGGAAGAATAAAGAACTTACATGTGGAATAGAGAGGAAACAATGAAGAGAGGGAAAAAATAACATTAAAACCAAGACTTAAAGCTGATCATAGATCTGAGGCTTGAGAGGGGAGTGGGGGAGGAGAGAAGTGAGAACTGGGGGTATGGGGTTGGTGGTAGAGAGCTCAGTGGATTGTGGTGGAGGACTCCGGGTACTTAGGTGGTGAGAGGACCAGAATAATTACACCTAGGGTTGGGGGAAATCCTATACAGTCAAAATACTAAGAATTTAAAACAGTGGTTCTTCACTAAAATTTTAAAATTAAAAGGAAGAGAGAAGTGACCATACTCCAGAGAAAGGAGAGATCTCAACTTAACATTACATTCTGAATTTTGATTATAACATGAAACTGAAAATTTTAATTGAATCTATCTATCTATCTATCTATCTATCTATCTATCTATCTATCTATCTATCTATCTATCTATTGAATAGAGTTTATTTCATTTTTTGCATTCATGAGACTATTATTTCTTAAATTAATTGTTTTAAACTGATTGCACACACACATATGTATATATATATATATATATATATATATATATATATATTAAATTGTTGTCTACCCCAAGGTTCTCCACCACCTTGTCACCTATGAACCTTCATCTTAATCTCTTGTGCCCATTCCTCCCTCCCTCAATTTTACCCCCCCCCCTTACTCTATGCTTCAGTTCTACTGACAGTTTTAAATTTTCTCTCATCTTTTATTTGTTTGTTTTCCCTATATCCTGCACATAGGTCTGATCATCCAGTATTTCTCTTTATTGTTTCTGGCTTATTTCTGATAGCATGATTCCTTCTAGCTCCACCCATGTTGCTGTGAATGACATAAGTTTGTCTTTTTCAACTGATGAATAATATTCCATTGTGTACATATACAACTTTCTTACCCATTAATTTGTTTTGGGGTATTTGGATTGTTTCCCTATCCATTCTATCGTAAAAGTGCTGCAATAAACATCCAAATACAGGTGTCCTTTTGAATTATTGTTTTTGTATTCTTTGGGTAGATTCCCAGAAGTGGGATGGCTGAATTGAATGGTAGTTCCATTTTTTGTATTAACTGAAAAGCAATTTAGTAACCAACAGCAATGTTAATGACTGGAACCCTTCCATTTCCACCCAGAGAGAGAGAGGATAAATGAGGTCTATAAAGGAGTGATGACCCAACTTGATCTCATTTCATAAACTGTATCTGTTCCAGCTCCCAGTTACCTATGGAGGTTGGGGGCAAGAAAAATAAAATAAATCTTTGACTTTCCAGCAATTTCTCTAGCTACCAATTTTTACTTCATTCTATTTTAATTTTTATTGCTTACACACATATGTATTTATTTAACATCATTTTATACCCGACATTCTCCCACCCCATGTCACCTGTGAACAGTCATCTTTTACAGGATTTTAATGGACATTTCTCTTGCAATGTAACCGACACTGATATGGCTCCCATAGCCTTTGTTTCATTTTAATTTGCTCAGGTTTACTTTCACTTTCTTGGCCTCTGTTCTGGCCATGAATATGCTCTTCTCAGGCTAATGTGCTCATCACCCCTGAGGTGTAGTAACTATCACATCAACATTTTTTTCCTATAGATACCCTTTATAGAGAGCAGCCCAGGATGTCATCCTTTAGCTCCTGTGGGTACCAAGGATCCAGGGTAACTGTATTCTGACTATGTGAGAATCAGTTCTCTTATTTTTTTTTTTCCATTAAATGGCTACTTGCTGAAAACAAAATACCCTTAGTTGATTTGCTTAACTGTAGTCAGTGTGGATTGGGAACAATTTAAATCAGCTTGACAGTTTGATTGATTTTAAGGCTCCAGGTTAGAAATACATGAAGAGTTATAAACACCAGATCATTGGTTCTAGAGGTAGAGACTTGAACTTCACCATGGAAATTCACTGTGTAGGTGTGAGGTGACTTATTTACCTCTCTTTAAAATATGACAATGACCATCTGTTAATTGAGATAATCACACCATGTCAGCAAAATCCTAGTGTTAAGTAAGAGTTTCCTGCATATTAATTATAAATATTTACTGTAATCTTGGCTCATTTTTAGTACCAGATTTACCCATAGTTTATATTTCCAGGTTCTTAATTATTTCTCTCCTTCCTTCCTTACTCTTCCTTCCTTCCTTCCTTCCTTCCTTCCTTCCTTCCTTCCTTCCTTCCTTCCTTCCTTCCTTCCTTCCTTCCTTCCTTCCTTCCTTCCTTCCTGCCTTCCTGCCTTCCTGCCTTCCTGCCTTCCTGCCTTCCTGCCTTCCTGCCTTCCTGCCTGCCTGCCTGCCTGCCTGCCTGCCTGCCTGCCTTCCCTCCTCTTTCTTCCTCGTCCTCCCTTCTCTCCCCTCTCTCCTCCTCACCTTCATTCCTTCTTTTCTTTTTTGTCAATGGTATTTTGATTTGCATGATTTTTTTCATTCTAGGCTATAGAATTCTTCCTAACCTAACACCTCTATAAACAATTTCAGTAAAACATCTCTGCTATATCTAAGATATCTAAGATTTCAACTTACCTTACTTCTAAAGCTATAAAATGAGAAAGGCTAAGACTGAATTATAAATTATTAGAATTATAGGGTTCTGTAAAACTTCACTTCCCCCATTTCATGCACTTGGTTAATACTTCCCATTTCCTTCTCCTTTATTATTGATTTATCTGTGTCCACGTGGAAAGATTTCAAAAATGCTTTTTGACATTAGCGCTAATTTGGATTATCATCTCTCAACCTCCATGGACATTGGAGTCCTGATTATATTCTGTTCTTAAAGCCATGTACCCTAGCATTTATTTGGCTCCTGGAAAGAATCTACATTTTATTTATTCCAAATGGAATGAGGATCCAAATTTGCATAGTTTTGATGTTTTTCTTCCTAGTAACTTATAGAGAAAAAACAAACAGCATTTAAAGAAGAGTTAGTTCTTGAGGATTTTCACTGTGAGCATTTGGTGAGTGGAGGAAAGAAGAATCCCAAGAGGAGTCAAAAATAGATATTATTCCAGAGATGCAAGCAAGTCCATAACTCATCAGAGCTTTTCAAATTATAATTGGTTTCTATAATTGCTTGTCAGTACTGTACTTCATGGTATTAATAAAGAATTTCTTGCAAAGCAGAAACAGGTATGAAGGGATTTGTAAACCCTTTGAAATAGTAATACCTTTTCTTTAAAATAGAAAATAAAATATTTCAAGACAGGTGGGTCAGGTTGTTTGCCTGATGAATGGATGCAAATATTTTATCATTTTGATGAGTAGCTGTTAGACAGAGTGGTAGACAGATGGGGGAATCTCTGTAATGTTTTTCTGCATTAATCAAGGGCACTGTGCCTTTCTCAGCTTCAGGTTTTAGCTTAGACTCTACTTTGGAGGAAAACAGTTATTTAACCAATACTATTAATGATAATTGTTGAAAACTCATTCTTAGCATATGATTCAATAATTTATTATCGGGGGTTAAAGGACTTAACGGTTTTGTGACTATTTCTCATCTGCCACACCGTCCAGAGCAAGAAAATTCATCAACATATAAGGACTGGGTCTCTGTGTATGATTTTCTCCTACTACCCAAAATATGTCAGCAAAATCCTAGTGTCTGTTTAGTCAAGCAGACAGGTGGATGAATGAGAATTTCTTTTCCTTTTTGCAAAATTCCCAGCCTTTCTTGATATGACCTTAAGAGGTTTGAGGGCTAGTGGTCTGATATTTTATAAAGTATTGTAAATTGGAAGTTGCCCGATATTTTAATCATGATTAGATTGAGGTTAATCGGTTTCAGGAAGAAAAACAACAGACATAAAATGATATTTGGGAATGAGAATTCTTATGGTGTTTTTAAGACTGAGCTTTTGACAAAAAGCATTTTACTTATTTTTTTTCAACACTCTTCCTCTCCCCAAAAAGAAAGTCTAGAGATAATTTCCTAAGCTGCAGTAGGAAGTACACAGGTTAAAAATTGATGAGATTAATTATAGGGACATTAGTAAAGTACTCAACCTTAAGTTAATGTTCATAAGATTGGTGAGCTTGTTATATTTCCTTTTACTTTTCATTTATAATTTCATTTCCTTTCTTTTTCATTTATAATTTCATGCAGACAAGTGTAATGTTCTAAAGAAAATATTTTACTGAAATATAATTTTCAGTAAACTAGGTAACATCGCCTTAAGGTTAAAAGTTAAATAATATGAACAACAACAACAACAACAGAAAAACAGCTTTGAAGTTCAGAGGAGATTTTCAAAGGGAGGCTCTTTACCTTTTGTCACAAGCACAAGCACAACACATCTTGGTTCACAAGCATAAAGCAAAGATGAATCCTGGTAAAGAAACCAGGAGTCACCATTAGGTGGAGGCAGTTGTTAATTGCATAGAGCTACACCAAAGGGCTAGATCGCCTTTATCCCACAGTCTTACACAAAAATAAGCGACACCAAAATAAAAAAGGACCAGATGACAGTACTAAATCCTTCTTTCTTTCCTTCCTCTCTCCCTCCCTCCCTCCCTCCTTCCCTCCCTCCATTCCTTCCTCCCTTCCATCCTCCCTCTCTCCCTCCTTCCCTCCCTTCCTCCCTCCCTCCCTCCCTTCCTCCCTTCCTTCCTTCCTTCCTTCCTTCCTTCCTTCCTTCCTTCCTTCCTTCCTTCCTTCCTTCCTTCCTTCCTTCCTTCCTTCCTTCCTCCTTCACTCCCTCCCTCCCATCCTCCCTTCCTTCCTTCCTCCCTTCCTTCCTTCCTTCTTAGCCCATTTTCCCCCTTGCCTAAGTCCTATAAAAAGGCTAGTAATTCACTTTAAAGTTGCTACCAGCCATGCTTCTAATAGTCTGCAGTCTTTAACTGTGTCAATCTCTCTCACCCGTCCTTTTTTTGTACCCTGCACTCAGCTTTCAACACTCTACTTTCTTTGCCCACTCACTATTCATCCTGATTTTTGCACTATTATAATGTATTAGCATTTATCCCAGTAAACCTAAGGATGGATCATGGTTACATGTCATTTTTTCAGAAAGTGCTTCTTTTTCTTGGGGTCAGTACCTGCTTCATTTTTCATTTATTTATTTTTCTATATGCTTTCTTGTATATCTCTTTCCTGAACCTCTGTTGAATCAATGACATTTAATCCTATTTTCACATAATCGGAACTAGTAGATTGCATATCCCCTGTATTTTTCCTGGAAGCTTCCATTCATACTTCTATTTTATTTTGGACACAGCTATTGTGTGAATTACCTGCATGACTATTACTCAGAAAGGGGAATTTCCTTCCTTTGTTTCCCTTTACATTTTTTCCATGTTGATATACTCAGGAAAGTATATTCTGTCTTCTTTTAATTCCTTTTTTTTTAAAAATGTTCTTTCTCGTTTGGAGATACATACCCTCCAGTCACTTTCTAATGAAAGGCAAATACATTTTGAGAATTTGGATGACTAAAACGTTTTTCTTCTATTCTTATTCTTGCTTGTTAGTTTTTTATGGTGTTGCTTCATTATTTTAAAAATACCAGAATTGCAGTTCGGCTATCCAGGCATTCTAATTATTTTCCAGGTTTCTTTTTTTTGAAATTTTATTTTTTTAATTGATTGCACATATGGATACATACACACATTTTTTTACATCATTGTTTACCCTGAGGTTCTCCTACCACCATATCACCCATGAACCATCATCTTAAACTTTTGTGCCCATGCTGCCCCCCAATTTTACTTTCCTCCTCTTTTGCTGTATGCTTTTGCTATGCTGTTAGTTTAAAATTTTTCTTATTCTTTTGTTTGTTTTCCCTATATCCTGAATATAAGTGAAATCATTTAGAATTTTTCTTTATCCTGGCATTCTGAATTTTATATGTGACTCCTGCTTTTTAAATGTAACCTGTCTTTATCCTCTGCAAACATTTGATATCTTATTTTAATTCCCAATATTTTGCAGTTTCATGGAAATGCACCTTGCATAGGATATCTTCTATTCATCTTGCTGGATCTCAAAGGTATACTCAATTTAGAATATAACACCATTCAGAGTTAATTTGGGTCTTTCAAGAGATGAGTATCAGGATATATAAACTATGCAAGAAGTTTACTGGAGGATGAAGAAGAAGGAACAGGAAAAGTCTGGGCAATTCTCTTAACTGGTCTCACATCCATGAGCACAAAAGGATTGTGACAACAGAAGAAATTTGGTCAAAAAAAATCAAATTGCACTGCAGTTGTGAGAAAATTTTAGACAGAGATGGTAAGTACTTATGCCAAAGGTACCCACTTGGGGACTCCTGTATTGATGGCCAGCTCTGATACATACATTGTGCTTAATTATTAGCAGTGAGTATCCAGAAGAAATGTGGATTTTGTAAGAATGTGCTGGTGGATCCAGGACATCTAGGCTGTCAACTATACTTTGCAACAGGACTTTAAGGAGATATAAACAATACATTTCCCTGGCTGTCATAGTCCAGCTATTTGTTCTCTATGTGGGTCTGTTTTTCCACATAGATTTGTAAAGTAGGGCCTTCTTGTTTCCCATGGGACTCTCTTTGAGAGAAAACTTGCAAGAGGTAGGTTAGTGAGATGAATTAGAGTGCTTTTTGTTGCAGTTGATCTCAAAGTAGCAATTGGTACTAATCTTCTCAGTCATCTACTAACCTTTCTAAATTCCTCCCATCCTTACTCTTAGCTATCGCTTCTTTAGATCTTAGAGACTTACTTGTGGTGTGATGGAAATCTTCATTTATTTGAACCCTTGGTAATCTTATTCTTCTCAGTTAGGCTTGCTGCACACATAGATCTCTTGGGTTCCATGACTAATCTCCCTTCCCACCTCTTCTGTTTGCAAAAAAATTCTGATTTGTAACAAGATGGATAGAGTTGGAAGGAAGTATGCTTAGTGAAATAAGTCAGAAAGAGAAAGACAAACACTGTGATTTCACTCAAAGGTATTATGTAGGGGGGGAAGATGAATTAAATACAATAAAAATAAACTTTTTACTATAAATAAACATAAAAGAAAACCTGCTCTTGCTTCTCCTTCTTTCCAAAAGAGTAAACCTTGACTAGGAATTGTGGCTCTTTGAATAGAGAATTTTTAAAATATTTCTAATTTAAAATATTGAAAACTCTTGCCTGGTTAATAAAGAGGGAAACAACTTTTCATTTTTAATATGAAGTTTGAAACTGCTATTTGAAATCTTCCCATTGAGACAAACCAAGACCCAATCTTAAAAACAGAAAGAGAGACTATTAAGTTACAGACTTGGGACAACAGAAGAGAAGACTAGTCCTTTGTCCGCCTTTTTCTTTAAGTATTTTGTTAATAAAATTATTCAGGACTGATCATTTTGTCTTCAACTTTTTTTTCAGTTTTTCTTATAAGTTCTGTAATCTCTGGGTTTTTTTTAAATATAACTTATAGAGGAAAAAAGCATCTCCACATGCCAGAAACATGCTATATTCGTAAATACTAATACAAAAAAGAGTCAGCAGGAGATGGCTAACTACATTGTAGATGGCCCTGAGAATTGGCCCACAAGGACAATTCTTTCTTCAGTCATCAGCGCCTGTTCCGCCAGTTCAGAAGCCCTGCGATACAACAGACACTCCTCCACTCTGCTTTGAATAACAGTAGATTTCAGAGAATGGGGTGGAACATATGATCTGAAGGGCTGACACTGTGAATCAGAACTTCAGGAAATCACAGTGAATTATCTGGCAATTAAACATACCCAGTTGATAGAGCCTGAATCCAGATCAGCCTCAGGCCTTTGCTTTGGAGTTGGCAAAATCACCACTGAAATCTAAGCTGTTTTGTTTTAGGGCTGAGGTTCCCACCTACCGCCTTCTTCTATAATCCCCTTTCAGTGGGAGGTGGTATCAGAAGCGCTACTTCTGCCACCGCCACCATGCATTAGAAAGCAACAGAGTTCACGATGTTTATCCTGTGTCTTCTGAAACCAAGCAGTTTCCCATTCTAAGACTTCCAAACAAAATTCAAAATAGTGGCCTTGGAGCAGAATTTCAAGGAAGGCCCCTACAAAAACCGCCAACTCCGTGGTCTCCAGTCAAAGGAACTCCAGTCTTTTGAAACCTGGTTCAAGTAAAATACCATTCTCATACCATAGTTTGAATCACATTTCCTCTGTCCACACAGCTTCTATAGTCTTGCCAGAGAGAGCATTTACCCCTCTACTTCCTGATTGAAAAAAAAAAAAAACAAAACTGGCTGGCCTATTTTTTAATATGCTAATTATCTCCATCTGTAAGTGCTTCCTAGCCTCTGTAGCTTTTCTTGGCCCAAAATCTCTTCCAAGGGAAAAAAATGGGTATCCGCCTTAGGGCCAGAAGCCAAGGTGCATAAAAAGAGAACTGAACTCTTTCATAACAAAACATAAATATGGTGTAAATTGGCAATCAGAATTTTAATACATCTCCTAAGAGATAATAAACGTTATATGAACATTTTCCTTTTCGCTTGGTTTCTAAAAAATTGCTTCCCAAGCTGCTTAAATCATGGCGACTCTTCCACATTTCTCCAGCTATCTAAGAAGCCAGGATCACCCATCTCATCATCTAAGAAGCAGGGAGACATGAAGTTAAGTCTCCAGGTTTTTTCTAAGGACCATGACTGTTTTGTCCTTAGATCATATGTTTAGCTGTAAAAGTTACACTGGTTACCACATGAAACCTCATACTGTGTGATGAGGGAAATAATAACATCTTTGAAAAATGAACTACATTTTCAAAATGTTATTTTTTTTTTGGCCTCTTGAAATTCGTTTTTAAAATTGAGAGAGGAGGGATTAGAGCTAAACTCTACCAATTTTAGAAGAAGCTTCATTTCGATCTTTCTGTTTGGGTAAGAAGCTAATGACTGAGGTCAAAACTCATAATTTTCTAACAGATGTGTAAGGACAGTCATTTCAAAATAGGCTTTTTAACCATTTCATGGTAAACAGACTTTTGTTTGCCTGTAGGTATTTTAGAAGCAGGGAAGTGCTTTATTTCTTTGTTTTAACGGTAAGAAAATCTTCCAAGGTCTGTAAAACTATTTAAAGCTGCTTAAAAACCCACTATTTTCACTCTTCCCACTAAAGACTGGTGTTGTCAATCAGCCAGGACAACTTCTTGGAGGTAAATGTTATTGGTTGGAAGGAATGGGCAAAACAAAAATAGAAAACAGAATGGACAAAGATATAGCCAGCTCCTCTGAAACTTCTTTTTGGCTGGGCCTCCCCTTGGCTGTGTTTTGCTAAATCAGTTTAGTGAGTTCTCCTTAACTTTGATGTGATCAAATTTTTTACCCAAAGTTCTTAGGTTTTAAGTTCTTGTTCTGTCTTTAACAAGAACTCCCTATCCTCAACATCTTCTCTGAGTAATTTTCCTTTCTGACCCGCTCACTCTGGTTATACAACTATGTGCCACATGAAGACCTTCTGACCAAAGAAGCATAGCAAAAATGATGGTGGCCACAAAATTCCTATTGCCTGATGATATTGAAGTCATTGTATCATTGTTGGGTTTTATGTTGACACTTGCAGCATATTTGTATAGCTCTTTTTTTTCCTTTTTCTTTATTTATATATAAATTTCACAACTTTGTAATCTCAAGGGTTTTCCCCCCCCTCCCCTCCCTTCCCCCCCCTTTCCCTCCTGTTCATAGTTGTGTGCTTCATTTTGGTGCTTAGCTTGTTTTGACTTTCCTCAAGGCTTTTATTTATTTATTTTTTCACTATATCCCATACATTAGTGAAACCATTTGGTTTCTGCCTTTTTCTTTATGGCTTGTTTCAGCTAATATGATTTCTTCTAAATGCATCCATGTTGTTATGAAGTTGTCAAATTTGTCATTTTTAATTGATGAGTAATGTTCCATCGTGCATATATACCACATTTTTTTCATCCAGTCCTCTGTTTTGGGGCATTAAGGTTGTTTCCATGACCTTGCAATTATAAATTGTGCTGCAGTACAGGTGTCCTTTTGTACCCACATTGAGGTCTCTTTTGGGTAGATTCTCAGAAGAGCAATTGCTGGGTCAAATGGTAGTTCCATTTTCATTAGCTTGAGGGTCCTCCACACCCCTTTCCATAGTGGTTGAACTAGTTTACATTGCCACCAGCAGTGTAGTAGTGTTCCTTTCTCGCCACATCCTCGCCAGCAATTTGTGTTGCCTGTTCTTTGGATGTGGGCCATTCTTACTGGTGTAAGGTGGTATCTCATTGTGGTTTTGATTTGCATTTCCCTTATTACTAGCGATATTGAGCAATTTTTCATGTGCCTGTTGGCCATTAGTATTTCCTCTTTGGAGAAGTGTCTTTTTAGTTCTCCCCATTTTTTGATTGGGCTTTTTGTTTTGCTTTTGTTTAGTTGTGTGAGTTCCTTGTGGATCTTCATTATTAAACCCTTATCACTCATGTGGAGAGCAAAGATTTTTTTCCCATTCGGTTGGGCATCTTTTAGTTTTTTCTGTTGTCTCTTTTGCTGTACAGAAGATTTTCAGTTTGATGTAGTCCCATCTGTTTTATGTTTTCCTTCATTTTGTTGCCATCTGTAGATGTTTCCAGAAAGGGATTTCTGAACTGTAGTTCATGGAGAGTTTTGCCCAAGTTTTCCTCTATGTATGCTATGGTTTCAGGTCTGATCTCTAAGTCTCTTAACCATTTTGAGTTGATTTTTGTACATGGATTAAGGGAGTTTTCTTGGTCCATTTTTTTGCATGTCTTAGTCCAATTTTCCCAGCACCATTTATTGA